>CM065138.1:3925000-3935000 GCA_033026305.1 Cirrhinus molitorella | reverse complement strand
ATGATTGTGCGTTGAGCATCTGCGACTTACTTTCAGTTTAATTTGTAGCAGTTTTGCATGTCAGCTTGCTGAAAAGATACTCAGCTACTCAAGCCGCGGTTTGTTGCATGAGCGCTCTCATATCTGACTAGAACATGCCATATAGCCTATAAAACGCTCACACGTGTGTTATTTTAACATTTTGGGAGGGGTAAAATTTGCATATGTGGTAGTAACAACCAGATGCAGTTTCGTCTGGAATGCGGCCCAGAATACCTCCTGAAGTGGTCTTTTCAGGAGCGGATAGATATCCAATCAGAGAAGACGCAAAAGTGACAAGGTGTAAACAAAGTACCCCGTGGGATTTCGAAAGACGAAATAAGTAAATTACATTTTTATAGTAAAATATTAGTTTTTGTGGATAACCCCCCCCCCCCCCCCCCCCGAATTTAAAAATGTGCATGTTTTTCATTCATGCATTCAGCATGTGATGCTTCATATTTGTTTATTTTTGAGTTGTACATGGACAAACTCCATGTTATTGAAAACCTGTATTTTTTTATTATAGTAATGTATTGCTTTTTTTTCAAATGGCTCTTTTGAAAAAAATGCACTCGCCAAGAAAATAAAAAATGTCTCTGGTGAAAAAAGCTTCCCGACCCCTGTTTTAATATAACAGTTAAATAAACAAGTTAATATTAAGTGACTTACATTGTCTGACTATACAACAATTGCCTGATTTTGCTCTATTTCGTCATCAAAAATTGTCTCAAACAAGTCACAACTGAGCCGCTGCAAATGTTTAGTTTATGAATGAATGTATGTGCGTTTTTAAATCTAGTGAGTCATTGATTCAATTCAGAGAAGACTGCAATCTAGCTGTCAGGATATAAACTTAAATTGTATGATTTTTTTTTTTTTATATCGATATTGCATTTTTGAGAATAGATACAGTATCGCCAAACAAAATATTGCGATAACGTGTAACAATTTTTTCTTACACCCCTATGTTTTAGACAGCTTATTTCCTGTTTTCGCCAACAGAAATCATTCCAAACACAGCCACAGCGCTGTTTTGCGTCTCTGAGCAACATGACGGTGTTTCGTTCCTGAATGAATCAACTGTTTAAATGATTCGGTTCAATCGCAATGACTCCCTTATTAACAGCGACTTGCTGACACCTACTGGCGGTTTTAATTTCACATTCAAAGTATCTTTTCACTTTTTAAAAATAATTTTGAATATAGCTGCATTAATATGGGTAAATGCATCTCAGTGCCACTTCATATGCAACTTTTGCAAAGATGAATTTTGTTGATACTGATTTAATTTGTTTGGTAACAGCCTTAAATGTATTTTTACTATAATTGACTGATTAAATGTAAGAGTTTGACTCAAAAGATGATGCACACTTTTAGAAAAAAATGGCTTTATAAAGGTAAAAATGCCCATGAAAGGTAAAAATCTATTTTAACTTATTGGAAAATAATAATTTCTGTCACTGCTGTGAACTGACCACACAGAATATGAAGAATATCAAACACTTTAGGAGTCAGCACTGTAGTCCTTAAACACAATAACACACACAGCAAAAGATGGTCTAATTATCGATATCGATAAAGTCCCAGAAAATATCGAGATGGTAATTTTTTGTCAATAACTGATTGGTAACTTATTCTACTTATTCTTATTCTGTTGTTTTTAGAAATTATAAAAAGCCTAAAATATATATATTTTTTAAATGATGACATACTTTTAAAAAAGTTGCCAAAAATGCCCTTACAAGGATAAAAACTAAATTCCCCTATAAATCATTTTTTGATTATTGATTAGAAGGTGCTCCTGAAATTTTGACTGTGCTCCTAAATTTTAAGTTGCTCCTAAAAAGAAAAGTAAGCATGGAGCCCTGACAGGCCTGTCAAAAATGAAATCCGAAGCAAATGAGTGTTTGCTTTGTGTGTTATTGTCTGTCTGCTGTCTGGCTCGCTCAGCGGACGTGTACACACACAAGTTTCATTGTATGAACTGAACTCTTGGCTTGATCATTTACTTAATATTGAGTTACGCACTCCGCATTGTGTTAACTGAATTCAGACTAGCATCCATCACACACAGGCTGTCAGTCACCAGACACACATCATGTCTGTCTCACTGTGACATACTAATCTATAAACAAAAGCTTAGTTGTGAACTTCGTTAATTTACACTTTTTTTAGGCCTCATTTATGAAACTTGAGCAGAATTGTTATTCAGTTTGTTCTTGTGTTTCATGAATAAGCATAATCTAAACTACTGATGAACAAAAATGTTATATATAAAATATTATATTATATTTTATTTTATATATATTTTGTTTAACATCATAAATGGAAAAACTGATTAAATGAAACCAAAAGCAGTGGTTAAAAAGCTAAATTACCTGTTTAATAATAAAAGTAAAAAGTTGGTAATGAAATGATTGAACTATCCAGAGTAAATATGGTTTTAAATGCATTGAATTTATTTCAATTTAGTTGTTTTGTGAGTTCTTTTTTTTTCTATTTTCATTTTCTATTTTTAAATTGAAGTTTGTTTTTTTTTTAATAATTATATTTTACATTTTATTTTTTGTATAACTTATGCTTTGATGTCATGAGGCAATTACCAATATGTAAATTATTAAATTATTTTTCAATGCCATTTTTCGTTCACATTTCACCACATGCACTCCCCATTGGCCACATCATGTTAAAGAATTATAAATACTAAATCTAAAATGAACATTAAATATAAAAGTCTATAAAAAATTATTTATTTGACTGTTATTTGGTAAATTATTGCTATATCATTTTATATTCATGAATAATTTTTTTTTATAATTATATTTTTCATTTTTATTTTTGTATTATTTATTATGCTTTGTTATGATTACCAACATGTAAATAAAATATTTTTCAGTGCAATTTATTATTCACACCATCTGCACTCCACATTGGCATCAAAAGTTAATTACTTTTATTATTTATATATATATATATATATATATATATATATATATATGATTAAATTAGATTTTTAATTCATTGAAGTCTAATAAAATTTGTAAAATAAAAATAGGTTTGTATTTTATATAATGTCTATCAAATAAGTGCAAAATTAAACAAAATTCTGTATTATGTGTGTGTATACACATTATAAATTCAATTATTTATATAAATGAATATAAAAATATATCATAAATATATTTTAAATTATTAATATAAAATGTATTTTGTATTTGTTAATCTCAGTGCTAGTTTTCAAATATGTGTATAAAATGTTACATATAGAACAAAAAATTATATAAAAAATGTCAACAATGTTGTATAAAATTAAATTATTTAACAACTATTAATAAACTGAAACAAAAAAACAAGAAATCCAAATGGAATTACAATAAATGAAAACTGAAACTGTTGCAGCCATTGCTGAATGAAATGAAAACTGAAAACATTCAAATCTAATTTGAACATGCATGTTTCTGTCATTTTGTTCCTTTCTGTTTTCTTTCTCTTCTGTCTTTTTTTGTTCCTTTTCACTATGACAGACACAGTTAGTCAGAAGTGCGATTAGAGTCTAGAACTACATGTATCATCGACTGGCACCCGACTGGCCAAAAGATACAAAATGAGCTTGTTAACAGCTGTGAGTCAGTGCCAAGATGACGTCCCCAATGTGTGTGTGGAATCCAGACAGTGTGTCTTCATTGTCTGACGGGTAAATCAGGCCGTCTAAATGGAGACACAAGCCCTGTGTGTCAGTCCCGTCGGCCGCAGTAGGAATTCTGGGCCTGATCCTGTTTCCGCTGCTGCGGGATGGAAAGATTCAGGCAGGATTAGACGGCCACCATTCGTCACTCTGGAATTACACGTGCCGGAAAGCCTTCTGGATCACATTAATGTTAGCTTGACTTAAACGTTTACGATATTTTCAGCGTCGTCCGCAGCTTGACGGGGTTATAAACGTACCGCTGTTGCCTGAGAAACAGCTTATGATCATTTTGCTAAATCTGAGTTGCTCTAGAAACAGAAGTGTGATGGATAACCTCATATTTTGTCTGCATATTAAAAGCAATATATCGCTTCCCATATCATTTTCTTGCCAATGTCAAATGTCAAGCATTCAGATGAGCTTCTATAGAGTTTTTTTTGGCTTTCAATCCATGTCTATCAGCCCAAACTTCGTGTTTCAATAGGAAATCCGTCAACACGGGAAATAAAGTTGTGCTCGTCAGGTCATTTCATCAGTGTGAATGTGTTTTTAATGGATAATACAGTGCATATTCTTAATGTTAGCCACTGTATCAATTAGTTTTGAAGCAACATCACACCAAAGCATCCAAAAAAACAGATAAATGGTAGTATTTACTGAGTGGCTCTCTCTGGGAAACACTTGTGCTTCATAAATCAGGGTGGTGATCTGTGTGAAGCTGGCGTGTTGATGTTTCCCTGAGCCGATGGGAGATCCCGGAGTCTCTGTGTGTTTCCCAAGTCTTGGCTACTGAATGTCTCTGATGATTGTCTGTAATCATTCACTTCTGTTCTTTCTCCTCTCTGAGACTGACCAAATATGGTGTATCCCATGAAAACATGTTTACATCCCATTTCACAGTGAAATCATAGAGACCACTTAGAATACCTTAGCAACACCAAAGAAGCCTCACTAGCGCTATAAAATCACACCTCACCTCGCTATAAAATCACATTACAACCCCTTCGAGACCACTTAGCAACCACTTAGAAATCAATCACACCTTAGCAATCACATCACAACCCCTTAGAGACCACTTAGAACACCTTAGCAACTCCCTAGAGACCCCTTATAAAACCTTAGCAGCTCCCTAGAGACCATTTAGAACACCTCAGCAACACCCTAGAAACCACAACTTAGCAATCACATCACAACCCCTTAGAAACCACTTAGAACACCTTAGCAACTCCCTAGAGACCACTTAGAACTCCTTAGCAACATCCTAGAAATCACACCTTAGCAATCACATCACAACCCATTCAAGACCACTTAGAACACCTTAGCAACATCTTAGCAATCACATCACGACCCGTTCAAGACCACTTAGAACACCTTAGCAGCACCTTTAAAACCACACAGAACACCTTAGCAACTCCCTAGAGACCACTTAGAACACCTTAGCAACACCCTAGAAACCACTCAGAACACCTTAGCAGCTCCCTAGAGACCACTAAGAACACATTAGCTACTAAGAACACCTTAGCAGCTCCCTAGAGACCACTTGGAACACTTTAGCAACACTATAGAAACCACAACTTAGCGATCACATCTCAACCCCTTAGAAAACACTTGGTGCACCTTAGCAACTCCCTAGAAACCACTTAGAACACCTTAGCAACACCCTAGAAGCCTCACTATAGCAATCACATCACAACCCCTTCGTGACCACTTAGCAACCACTTAGAAACTACTCAAAACAACTTAGCAACCCCCTAGAAACAACTCTGAACACCTTGACAGCTCCCTAGAAACCAAACCTTTGCAATCACATCATAAACCCCACTCAGAACACCTTAGCAACCTCATAGCATCTCCCTAGAAACAACTCAGAACACCTTAGCAACATCCTAGAAACCTCACCTTTGCAATCACATCACAAACCCCACTCAGAACACCTTAGCAACCTCATAGCAACTCCCTAGAAACCACTTTGTAACCCCATAGTGATGCTGGCTACATCACGGCGTCATGGTGGTGAGTTGTACTTGATCAAACAGTAGATTGCCTGCTGCTACAACCATGGTGACAGGAAGTAATGGTGGGTTTATAGCAGGCAAACAGGAAGCGCTTTAGTAGTCCAGTCAGACATGACACACACACACACACACACACACACACACACACACACACACACAGGATGCCAGTGTTAGGAAGTAGCAGAGGATTTTGCAGGAATCCTGCCAATGTTGATGTATACATTGTGTGCCACATATACTCTCTCTGGAGAGATTGTGACACTATGCATGTATTCGTCTGACACACACACTCATGCGTGATGTCCTGTGTTTCGTCTGACAGATGGCTTTGCATGAATAAACTCTCTTCCTCTTCACTCATCTGCAGGCTGGCCTTCATGTCAACAACTGCTTTTCTAGGAAAATATCAATATTTAGAGTCACTTCTGTCAGATTTTAAATTCAAAGATTATCCGATGCTCAATTCTGCCTGATTAGGAAGTGTTCCTGTGGTATGGAACATAAAAATAGTCCTGAGCCTGGTGAATTTGCACAATAAGTTCTTCAGAAGGGTACCCAACAAGAATTTGCTTCATGGGACTTTTTTAAATGGCATTTTTACTTCCTCTGTGTCTCTTTAAGGACAAATGCTTCTGTGATTGCTGCTGTCTGATCTGGTGTTTTCCTCAGGCATTATAATGAGTAATACATTAAGCACTGTAGAGTTTTGAATTGACATGCTTAGGGAGAGATCCACAGGGACTTTTACAGGAGGTCATAGACGTGTGTGTGTCTGTGTGTGTGTAAGTTAGCAGCAGCATTTGTCACCCTCAGCCGCCTGTTTATGTACTGACAGCATTAGTGGCATGGAAAACCCCTCTGTCTATGTGCGCGTATGTGTGTGTGTGTGTGTGTGTTCTCAGCTCTGCTGGATGGCAGCCATGATGTCTTCATTTATCTGCAGCTCTGTTAACACAGCCCACAATAACAACCCCAGGACACACACGCACACATTGTGATCCCCAGAGCATCTGCAGTGCAGAAACATAGAGCACAACAGACACTAAATGCTTTTATATTGTGGTGCGGGTTTTTTTGTAGACATACTGTAGCATTCAAACATCAAAGATTTACAATCCATCCAGGGCATTTATTGAAGATACTATACATAATTTATATTTATATTTAATTTTTTATATTTGTTTTATTTATATCTAATTGATAAATGCCTATATAGGTCCGGTTTCATAGACAGAGCTTAGCCTAAGCCATGTTTAGGCCATAGTTCAATTAAGACATTTTAAGTAATTTTTATAAATATGCCTTAGAAAAAACATTACTGGTGTGCATCTCGAGACAAATCAAAGGCACTGATATAATTTAAGATTGGTCAGTACAAGATTTTTTCAGTTTAAACAACTCAGACTTACATTTTAGTCTAGGACTAGGCTTAAGCCTGGTCTATGAAACCGGGGGTAGATGTTGTATTTTATTAATAATGTATAATATTAATAATTATAGTAACGTAATGAACAAATGTAATGATGAGCAATACAATAGTATCTATATATTTATTTATATATATATATATATATAATTAATACAAAAATGAACAATTAAACAGTTAATTTTAGATTTATATATATTTATTTTGCTTAGTTAATTTTTTTGAACTGTTGAATTGTTCATTTTTGTCATTATTCTGAGGATTATTGGTGGAGAAATTTACTTTATTAACGCCACAATTTTAAAAAGGTCACACTGCAACACCGCACGTCTTGTCCTACAAATTAACTATTAATAATTTGATATATACTTAGTTACCTTTTTTATGAGTTTTCTCAGTTCTCAGATTCTCTTATGAGTTATTTTATTGAATTTTTTATTTAATATTTTTATTTTTTTTTAAATGTATTAAAGGTAAAAAAAAATCCTGCTATGGTGGGTGTGTGTGTGTATATATAATATATAATATATATATATATATATATATATATATATATATATATATATATATATATATATATATATATATATATAATATTATTATTATTATTTCATTATTTTTTTAAAGATTTTTTTTATTTTATTATCCTTTTTTTTTAGGTGTATATGTGTGTGTATATGTTTTCTGCTGTCATTTAATATTTTGAGTATAAAATACAATGCATTGCAATCTGTTAACATTTTAAATTAGTAAAGTAAATTATTTTATATATATATATATATATATATATATATATATACATAAATGTATGTATATATGTGTGTATATATATATATATATATATATATATATATATATATATATATATATATATATATATATATATATATATATATATATATATATATATATACATACAGCTTATTATAGTAATATATTACAAGACTAATTATGCTTTTTATTTATTCTATTCATTATGATTTAATAAGTATTTTATATATGTATACGTGTGTGTGTGTGTGTGTGTGTGTGTATATACACATACATGCATATATACGTGTGTGTGTGTGTGTGTGTATATATTCATAGCATGTGGTAAATCTTAGTCATAGTCATGATTATAACAGTCATACTCATAATTATAACATACAAATAAAAAAATATGAGCTTGTAAGTCAGACTCAGCAGTGACTTTTTCTATCACACGTTTGACCTTTTGTGTTTATATAGTTTAATGAACACTAACATATACTTGTTTTTATATATAAATAATCAAAGAGGGGAGAGCTAAAAGAGAGCTAAATCCTGATTGTTTTTGATGCACGAAACCTACTACCTAGTACTATTTATATTATATTATGACTAACATACTGTCAGTAGGCTTCAGGGAAAACCATAAATGCTACGGAAGGTATAAAGTATGAGTGTATTTCTCATGCTTGTCACATTATATCTGTGTTGTGCTGTGAGAAACGGACCACACACAGGACATACAGTGAGAGAAACACTAAGAGACACATGAGCGCGTTTATGAAAGAACAATAGAGATTGTGCTCTAATCAAACAGTTGTTTTCTTCATCTATCATTTTGCCCGTCATAAAAGTGTGTCAGTGTGTCTGAGAGCGATTACAGGCTTCTGATTGGCTCTGATGAGTAGATTACAGTCTGCTCTGCCGTCTGCGCTCGCTCTCATTGGTCGACTGAGGTCGCCGTGGCGTCTGTCGTGACCTCATCGCCGTTCCCAGTGCATTTGGAGCATGATGATGTCACGAGGAACCTAACAGATGCAGCCAATAATATCAGTCCAATGACCTTTAATGTTATCGGTGTCCGACGGAGACGTGCGCCTAGAAGGGTGGAGGGAAGTTTTGGTTACTCTGTGACTTTTTCCGCCAGTGTTGTTGTTTTTATTTGCGGTGGATGTTTGTTAACATCCTGGCTCTGTTTCAGTCTGCTGGTGGGGCCGCGATGTCCAGCCACAAGTGATTAGACACGGAGACAGGCATCTCATTTCCATCTCAACTCTCTCTCGCTCTCTTTCCGACCCACCCGATACGATGCCTGAATGATTAGTAGCTCAAAATCAGCTTAAAATCTATTACTATTCATCAGCAACCTGCTGTTTGTACATTTTTTGGGACGGAAAACTTCCAACCCGTCTTGTTTTTGCAATATTAAAGTCAACATGACATCCAGATCATTTTCTTATTGCATGATCATGGTTTTATTGACTTGCTCTGGTTCTGCAACAGTTAACTTTACTGCTAATATCATCAAGTCACATACTAACATATTTATGACAAACGCTATAATAAACCATAATTATGATGTAAAAAGTTAAAATTATGTGATAAGAGACTTTTTTTCCTCCTAATTTTGACTTTTTGTTCTAATTCTGAATTATATTTCTATATATTTTTGTTTAGTTAGATTTTTTTTATTGTTTAATTTTATTAATTTTATATATATATATATATATATATATATATATATATATATATATATATATATATATATTTTTTTTTTTTTTTTTCCATTAATTTCACTACACTAATGATTATTGGTGGGGAAAATCACAAAACGTCGCAATGCAACATATAATATACAACATATCTAATATATAATGTATTTATTTCTTTTAAAAAAACTTTTTTCCTACTTTTTTTACTTTTTATTTTTCTCAGATTCTCTTATTATAATTCATTTTTATGTAATATTTTTTATTTAATTTTTTATTCATATTTTAATTTATTTAATTAAAGGTAAAAAAAAATCATCCTATGATGTGTGTATATACTATACTGTATATACTGCTTTATTTTTTATACCTATTTATTTAGTTTTGTTAG
>CM065138.1:3875000-3912500 GCA_033026305.1 Cirrhinus molitorella | reverse complement strand
TTTTCATTCTCAACTGTTTGCGTTAATTTGAGACAACTGACGTAGGATTACACGGATAATCACCAAACGCCGCATTTTGACATATATTTGCATGTATTTGACCGTTTAGGTAACATCTTAAGCTAAACGTTCACTTTACTTGTCCGCGTTCTGTTCCGTCTCTGAGCGCATACACAGAACAGCGCACATGCTCGATGTATTGCCGCTTTCATACGGCTTTCTCGTGCCACGGTGCCTACACACTGTAACAGTTTTGTCCACCACCCTTCTTCCATCATCATTATATTTTACAGGGAAGCCAAAATGCTCCCATACATGCCATTTGAATGACGCGGGAGGCTTTTCGAGTTCTTCTGTTCCTCCGCTAGCCATTGTTGACTGATTAACATGCCCTGTTCACGTGAACACGACTTCTCTGTTTAATTAATTACTTAAAAAGCAATATCGGCAGAAAAAAACTGTCTTTTTCTCTGCGATTGTTAAAAAATTAGGATTAAATTTAGGATTATCTACAAGTTAAAAAAATTACTTATTAATCCGCGGGTCACCTGCGTGCCGAACCGTGGATCAACTGCGATCCGTTGCACCCCTAATGTCTTTCTTTCTTTAGCTGTAAAGAAATTGCTTTTTGAAGAAAACATTTTAGGATTTCTCTCCATATAGTGGACTTCTATGGTGAATGCGAGTTTGAACTTCCAAAATGCAGTTTAAATGCAGCTCTAAATGACCCCAGCCAAGAAAGAAGGATCTTATCTAGCAAAACAATCATTATTTTCTAAAAAAAAAAAAATCAACAATTTATATACTTTTTAACCTCAAATGCTCATTTTGTCTAGCTCTGTGCGAAATCTGTGCTCTGGTTCAAAAACTCCCATCTCATTTTCTCCTCCAACTTCAAAATCGTCCTACATTACTGCAGAAGTACCGACCCAGTGTTTGCAAAGTGAACATGCAAAGTTGGAGGACAAAACAAGATGGGAGTTTTTCGACATGCCCTAACTGTCTTGAACCAATACACAGAGTTCATGCAGAGCTAGGCAAGACCAGCATTTGAGGTTAAAAAGTATAGAAATTGCAATTTTTGTCGAAAATAACTGATCGTTTTCGCTAGATAAGACCCTTCTTCATCAGCTGGGATTGTTTAGAGTCCTTTAAAGGTGCATTTAAACTGCATTTTAGAAATTCAAACTCTGGGGCACCGTAGAAATCCTCTACATGGGCAAAAATCCTGATATGTTTTCCTCAAAAAAAAATAATTCCCTTGACATGAACATCTTAGATGACTAGGGGGTGAGTAAATGATCTGTAATATTTTTTTCTGGAAGTGAACTTCTCCTTTAAATAGAGAACTCATGCATTTGTTATCATTTATTGTTGTTTTCTTTATTGTCTTTCTCAGATGTTGAAGAACATTTCCTGGTATACTGAGCGCGTTCTAACGGAGATCTCTCTGGGCAGCCTGTTGATCCTGGTTGTGATTCGAACCATCCAGTTCAACATGACACGGACCAGGGTAAGAGCAAAACCATCTCCATAAATATCCAGGTCTTTGGCCGTGGGCGCGTACAAACTTATTATGTAACCAGCTCATGAGTTTTACAAGATTGCTCAAGTTTTATATTAGGTCTGTGAACACATTCAGTCCAGGGAGTCCAACGAACAGAGCGAGTTTTTATATTCAAAGTATAATGGAGTCATTTCATTCTGATTTGCCCTGAGAGAAGAAACAGTACAAATTATTTATGCATGGTTTTATTGATTTCCCCCGCTTTAGGATAAATATCTCCACACAAACTGCCTGGCTGCCCTAGCCAACATGTCGGCCCAGTTTCGTAACCTACACCAGTACGCCGCACAACGAATTATAAGGTTAGTCAACCAACAACTGGCTAGTTGATTTGTGAATATTTTATTATATTGTGTATATAGTACTGGTCAGAACATGAGGTCAAGATTTTTTTGCAAAGAAAGTAATACTTTTATTTATCAAGGATGCAAAAATGTAGTGGTATATATAATGTTATGTGTAATATGTATTGTAATATTTCTGTGTGTGTGTGTGTGTGTGTGTGTGTGTGTGTGTGTGTATATATATATATATATATATATATATATATGTGTATGTATGTGTGTGTATATATATATATATATATATATATATATATATATATATATATATATATATATATATATATATATATATATATATATATATATACATATACATACACACACACACACACACACACACACATACACACACACACACACACACACAACACGTGTGATGCGTGTGTGTATATATATACACATACACACACACATTTCATTTATATATTTTTTTTATATACATTTAATATACAATTTTGTTAATATCTATATTTGATATATGTTAAAAAATTAAATTGTATTAAAATAATAATATAATGTCTAATATTACATTTTATTTATATATATATATATATAATATACACAAACACACTTTACATTTTTATATAATTTTGTATTTATATTTGTTTTATATAGAACATAAATAAAGTATACACACACACACATCATTTATATACATATATTTTTATATACATTTAATATACAATTTTGTTAATATTTACATTTGATATATGTTAAAAAATGAAATTGTATTAAAATAATAATATAATGTCTAATATTAAATTTTATATATATATATATATATATAATATACACAAACACACTTTACATTTTTATATAATTTTGTATTTATATTTGTTTTATATAGAACATAAAGTATACACACTTCATTTATATATGTTTTTATATACATTTAATATACAATTTTGTTAATATTTATATTTGATATATGTTAAAAAATGAAATTGTATTAAAATAATAATGCAATGTCTAATATTAAATTTTATTTATATATATATATATACACATTTTACATTTTTATATAATTTTGTATTTATATTTGTTTTATATAGAACATAAAGTACACACACACATACACACACACTTTCTTGATGATCTTTTATTTAATTTTTTATTCACATTTTTATTTATAATTTATATTTATAAAATATTAAAATGTAAGAGTTTATATAATAATGTATAATATTAATTTTGTATATCTAAAATTCTATATATATAAAATACACAATTACAATTAAAATGCACAATTTTATAATATAGTAATATATAAGAAATGTTTTATTTTGTATGCTTGTTGTTCTGATTTAATAATTCTTAAATTCTTAATAAATGTAATAAGTAAACTTAATTTATAAATGTAGAAATTAGTTTTTAGATTGTAATTTAATAATTTAATTTAGCAATAATTCTCATAATGATCTTTGTAAGTATATATAATGTACAACTTTAATAATACAAACTGTTGTTTTGAAAAAAATAATCTTTCATTTTATAATTTGTCAAAAAAATATTTCATTTTAATAATTTAATTGAATTTTAATTTCTTAATAATTCCATGACGACTATTAAATTCTATAATAATAGAAGCTTACATTTCTAATAATTAAATGTAATTTTAAAAATGTATTTAATGTTAAAATTTCTTAATTTCCAAAATCATTCTTGTAGTGCTTATATATAATATATGATTTTAATAATAAAATAATTATATTTTAAAAATCATCTTTAATTTTATAATAATAATAATAACAACTTAAAATGTAGTTCATGAGTGTTTGTGAATGTTCAATGCTACTGCAGTTACCAGGCGAGTGTGTTTGTGTCCGTGTTGAGTAACGGTCCAGCATCACAGATGGGCTTATTTGCATTGGTTCAGAAACTGGATCTTGTTTGAGATCAGAAAGGTGAGCAACTGTTGGAGAACAAACAAGCGCTTTCTAACACGTCCATTTATCCACCGTTGAACACAAACAGATCGCGTTTCAGTGCATGATGTTTGTGATACACGCACTGAATTAAAGTGAATGAAATGTTTGTTGACTTTGGTAGCACAACACCCCGCTCACCTCAGATGCACTGAAACTGAGCTGTTTTCAAGGCTGCTGATAATCAACGGTCGGATAGGTTGGACATTTGCAAGGCTTTTGTTTCCTGAATAATATCACACATCCTTTTATATAGCATGAAAACATTGTGCCACATTGTAAACAACAGTGTAAAAAACACGTCCTCTGGCACAATCAGTGGGGTTTGCTTAAATACAATCATGTGTTTTGATACATGGCCGTTTTTTATTGTTTTGTCATTGTGAAATGCATGTTACCATGTTTATGTTTTGGTTTCTGTTGCCCAGATTTTGCCATGACTTCATCTGGAACAGAGCAAACGCAGCTCAGAGGAGGTTTAGCATGCGAGCGGTAGCAGATCATTCATTAATGTTTGAATTCTTGATGTGGCCGTTAAAAAGGACTGTTCAAAGGAGTCATTTGTGAATTGGGCTAGGTTGTTGTGCGTTTGTTGTTCTAGTTTATTTTGGTTTCCATCAATGATTTTATTCAAAACTATTCAAATTACTAACATGTGAAACTGAGACTGATTTAGTTATTTTCTGTCTTCGGAGCAGTTTATTTAAAAGAGTAGAATGAATTAGAATTGGTTGTAACATTTATTTGTTCTTCCGGATTCGATAGCGGTTTCCTAATGATTACATAAACGATTCTTTTAGTACTTAAGAGCATTTTAAACCGATCTAAAAGATGAGAGATTTAAAAAGAGCCACTTAAAGAATCAGAAAGGGATGTTCTGTCAGTTTGTTGACTAACATGTAAAATTGGTTAACAAGAACCGCTCAAAAGAGTCATTTGTGAATCGGACTGTGTTTCTGATTTCAATTCTGGTTTCTTAATTCCATTATTGATTCGTTGAGCATTTTAAACTGATTCAGAGTGATAACGGGTGAAATTGAGACTTGATTTGATTCTTTTCTGAATCTTTGATCAATTCAAGAACTGCTCACTAGGTTGTTCTTTTACTATAATGCCTCTATTAGTACTAGACTATAATGATTCTTTTAGTACTTTAAACTGATTCAAACCGATTACATCTGAGATTGATTGTTTCCTGAGTCTTTTGACCAGTTAATTAAAAAAAACGTCTCAGAAGACTAATTTGATTCTGGTTTCTTAATTGATTACATTAACAGTTCTTTTTAGTACTTTTATGCAGATTCAAACCATTAACACATGCTATTTTGAGAGTGTTTTAGTCTTTTCGAGTCTTTTGACAAATTCATGAAAAAGAATTGCTTGAAAGAGTCATTTGTGAATTGAACTAGGTTGTTTAGTGAGTTTTTCTCGTTTAGAATCTGGTTTCTTAACAATTCTTTTGATCATTTAGACCGGAATGATTCAGAATTATAATTCAGAATGATAATTCATTAAAAGACACGTTCAAAAGAGTCATTTGTGAATTGAACTAGGTTGTTATTTGGAATTTGGATTCTAGTTTCTTTACGATTCTTTAGGTCATTTAGACCAATTCAGAATTATAATGTGAGATTGAGACTAGTTTTTTTTTTTTTTTTGGCCAATTTATTGAAGTCCTGATCAAAAGAGTTATACATGAATTGAACTAGGTTGTTCTGTGAATTTTATGTTTTCTGGTTTCTGAATATTCTCTATAATGATTCATTTACTACTTTAAACTGATTCAAACCGATTACATCTGAGAGTCTTTTGACCAATTCATTAAAAAGAACTGCTCAAAAGAATCATTTGTGAATCAGGCTAGGTTGTTCTTTTACTGTAATGCCTCTATTAGTACTAGACTATAATAATTCTTTTAGTACTTTAAACTGATTCAAACCGATTACATCTGAGATTGATTTGATTGTTTCCTGGGTCTTTTGACCAATTCATTAAAAAGAACAGCTCAGAAGACTAATTTGATTCTGGTTTCTTAATTGATTACATTAACAGTTCTTTTTAGTACTTTTATGCAGATTCAAACCTTTAACACATGCTATTTTGGGAGTGTTTTAGTCTTTTCTGAGTCTTTTGACAAATTCATGAAAAAGAACTGCTTTGAAAGAGTCATTTGTGAATTGAACTAGGTTGTTTAGTGAGTTTTTCTCGTTTAGAATCTGGTTTCTTAACAGTTCTTTTGATCATTTAGACTGATTCAGAATGATAATTCATTAAAAGACATGTTCAAAAGAGTCATTTGTGAATTGAACTAGGTTTTTATTTGGAATTTGGATTGTAGATTCTTCAGGTTGTAGAGACTGATTCAGAATTATAATGTGGGATTGATTAAATTATTTTTAAATTAGACAAATTTTGTAATTATATGTAAACGCAGTTTTTTAACAATTCGATCACTGAATATACTCTAATGTCAAATTGCACATCTCCAAAGCAACAATTTCGATATTATCGCACACCCTTAAATCAAACATTTTGGAAGAGGATATAAATAAAAACACTCAGTCATTTGATCATTTAGACTGATTCAGAATGATAATTAATTAAAAGACACATTAAAAAGAGTCATTTGTTGATTGAACTAGCTTTTTATTTGGAATTTGGATGCTAGTTTCTTTACGATTCTTTAGGTCGTTGAGATCGATTCAGAATTATAACGTGGGATTGATGATACGTTCTAATCATCAAAACTTAAACAAAAAACTTTTGAAATGTTTTACTTCACATGTAATGAATCTAGAATATATGAATGTTTCAGTTTTTGAAATAAGTTACAAACAAAAAAAACTTTTTCATGATATTCAAATTTTTTGAGCTGCACCTGTATATCCAAACTTAATTTTTGACTAGTAATATGCATTGCTAAGAACTTCATATGGACAACTTTAAAGGCGATTTTAGGCACCCTCAGATTCCAGATTTTCAAATAGTTGTATCTCGGCTAAATATTGTCCTAATCTAACGAACCATGCTTCAATGGAAAGCTTATTTATTCAGCTTTCAGATCGTGTATGAACATTAATTTTAAAGGTTTTGTGGTCCAGGATCACAAATGTCCCCACAAAAAAAAGCAAAACTTTTGACATTTTAGGCCCCACAATTCATAAACCATAGTTTATTTAACTTTAAATAAGCTTATTTTTTAAATTAGACAAATTTTGTAATTATTTGTAAACGCAGAAACCATCCCCCCCCCCGATTTTTTTTTTTTTTTTTTTTAACAATTCGATCACTGAATATACTCTAATGTCAAATTGCACATCGCCAAAACAACAATTTCGATATTATCGCACACCCCTAAATCAAACATTTTGGAAGAGGATCTAAATAAAAACACTCAGTCATTTGATCATTTAGACTGATTCAGAATGATAATTCATTAAAAGACACATTCAAAAGAGTCATTTGTGAATTGAACTAGGTTTTTATTTGGAATTTGGATTGTAGTTGAGACGGATGCAGAATTATAATGTGGGATTGATGATACGCTCTAATCATCAAAACTTAAACAAAAAACTTTTGAACTGTTTTACTTCACATGTAATGAATCTAGAATATATGACCGTTTCAGTTTTTGAAATAAGTTACAAACAAAAATTGAACTTTTTCATGATATTCAAATTTTTTGAGATGCACCTGTATATCCAAACTTAATTTTTGACTAGTAATATGCTTTGCCAAGAAGTTCATTTGGACAACTTTAAAGGCAATTTTTCTCAATGTTTACATTTTAGGCACCCTCAGATTCCAGATTTTCAAATAGTTGTATCTCGGCTAAACATTGCCCTAATCGAACAAACCATACTTCAATGAAAATCTTATTTATTCAGCTTTCAGATCGTGTATAAACATTAATTTTAAAGGTTTTGTGGTCCAGGGTCACAAATGTCCCCACAAAAAAAAGCAAAACTTTTGACATTTTAGGCCCCACAATTCATAAACCATAGTTTAGTTAACTTTAAATAAGCTTATTTTTTAAATTAGACAAATTTTTTTACAATTCGATCACTGAATATACTCTAATGTCAAATTGCACATCGCCAAAGCAACAATTTCGATATTATCGCACACCCCTAAATCAAACATTTTGGAAGAGGATCTAAATAAAAACACTCAGTCACACTGAACTCTCTCTCTTCATTTCACCTCATTAGGAAGCGCGTGATCCTGCCAAAAGAAAAACGTAGCACTAAAACAGCATTATGGCACGTTCTTCTGAAATGTCAGCCATATTTTCTCCAGCAGTGTCAGCATTTAATTTTATTTGTTCCTTCTCCTTCAGCGTGCTGTTTTCTTTCCTCTGGTTCTTGGCGGAGGGCATAGGAGTTGGCAGCGGCTCTCGTGTGCTGTTGGCGCGGTCGTGACTGGCGGCTGGAGATAATGCTCACCCGCGGTAGCAACACTTACCGTTTACATAAATGCCCGTAGAAACACTGCTAATGACAGGGAAACGCGGGGCCAGGCGCACTAATTGTACATTATAGTGGCAGCACAGAACTTCCTTTTAAAGCTGTTTTGTAGAGTTGTGGTGCACTGGCGGTGTTAGCGGTTAGCTCATAAGTTAGCATGGCTGTGCGTGCCAAGCGACAGTTTTTGCTTATGTGCGGGTAAGCAAAGGTCAGCGTTTATGGTGGCTAAATTGAATAATTACGCTATTTTCTCCGATTTTATGTTCGGGTGGAGCTGCAGTTCTGCTGTATGTGCTAATGTCAATCATCAGGCATTATTTCCTATGACCTTACACGCTTTTAAAGCAAACCAGACGCTCACGATGGTGCAAATCCCATGTTCGGTGGTTGGGTTTGTTGTTAAAACTGGCATTAGGCAGTTTATTAATTACAACGAAAGCTTAACAGTGTTTTATTAGTGATTTGGTAACACATTCTGTGATGTGCTGCATATAAAATCCATTATAAAAGAGTCCATCCATACGGTGGTGTTTTAGTATTTTTTTATTTTTTTTTTATGTACTGTTGTAGTTTTATTAATACTTTGAAAACTTTAATATTTTCAGTATTTGTTTTAAGATTAATTTTAGTATTTTTGTGAAGTGCTTATTACCATTTCAGTTTTTTTTTTTATATTATAACAGTAATTTTAGTGCATTAAATGTAAATTTTTATTCAGTTAATATTTTGATTTATTTTTTTTTTTTTTATATATATTACTATTTAGGTTTAATTTGTTTTATTTCAGTTGTTTTTAGTTCAGTTTTGGTTTTGATTTTTTTGATTTTTTTTATACCAGTAATTTTTATGCTTTAAATTTCTAATTTGCATTCAGTTAATATTTAGATTTTTTTTTATATCTATTTAAGTTTAATTTATTTTATTTCAGTAGTTTTTAGTTCAGTTTAGAATTTTATTTTTTTATCAGTTGTGCCTTAAATTTCTAATTTTCATTCAGTTAATATTTAGATGTATTTATTTATTTGTATATATTGCTATTTGTTTAATTTATTTTAGTTCAGTTGTTTTTTTATTTTTTACCAGTTAGTAATTTAAGTTTTGCTATTTAAGTTTTAGTTTACGTTAAGCTATGAACATGATTTGCATTAGTTTTAGTTATCTATAATTACCCTTTTTAATTACATTTAAGGTATATTAGATTTTATTTGAATTTCTGCTTTATTTCTTTTTTCAAATGTCTATAGTTTTTTTTTGTATTTTTTTTATTCTATTTTTACTTATTTTAGTGCCTCAAGATTAAATTTTTTTTTTTCATTTTTTTTACTTTTAGTACATCAAGATGAAATAAAATAATATAAAATAAAATAAAATTGTTTTTTATTTAATTTTTTTTTTTCAGTTAAAGTTTATTTGTATCATTTTTATTTGTATGTTTTTTTTATTTTATTTTTTATTACGATTATTATTATTTTTATTATTATTTATTATTCACTTTTAGTACGAGGTGAAATAAAATAATATAAAATGAAATCAAATTATTTAATTTTATTTTTTGTTTTGTTTTTTCAATTAAAGTTTACTTTAAGCTTTGGAATGATCTAAAATTACCCTGTTAATTAAATTTTAAGTATATTAGATTTGACTAAATTTCAGCTTTATTTCTTTTTTCAAATGTTTATAGTTTTTATAATTTTTTTTAAATTGAATTTTTATTTATTTTGGTGCCTCAAGATTTTTTTTTTTTTCATTTTTATTTGTATATATATATTTTTTTTTTTCAGTTTTATTATTTCACTTTTAGTGCATCAAGGTGAAATAAAATTGAATTTAAATTTAAATAAAATTGTTTTTTAATTTAATAAAATTTTTTGTTTTAGTTTTTTTCAGTTAAAGTTTACTTTAAGCTTAGAAAATATTATTGTACTAGTTTATCTATAATTACCCTATTAATTACATTTTAAGAATATTAGGTTTGACTTTTTTCAAATGTCTGTAGTTTTTAATATTTTTTTACATTTCATTTTTATTTATTTTATTGCCTCAAGGTGAAATAAATATTATATTTATTTATATTTGTTCATATATTATAGCTAATTTTATTTCAGTTAAAGTTTATTATTATTTTTACGTTGTACTTTTAGTTTACTATAAGTTTTCATTTGAAGTAGGTTTTACTTGATTTCAGCTTCAGTGAACAGAAATGCTTTTAATGGTTTCAGTTAACAATGTTAAGCGTAATTCACAAATCATTATAATCTGTTTCATTATACTGATGATTTTATGATGCATTTATTTGAAAGCGGTCCTGTCAGCATCAAGTATTATTGTAGAAGTTGGTCTTTGCTCTCTGAAAGGTCGTTTTCAAAGTATGAATGGCTGTTTTGTCGCTGGTATTACCGCAGTCCGTTCCATCGAGAGCGGTTTTAAGGATATTGTTTTTCCGTCTAATGTTTATGCGTTTCCTGTGGTGGGTGTCGATAGCACCCAGCTGCTTCAGAAATGAGTAAGAACACTGTGTGTTTCTCTTTGAAGCCTCTGTGTCTGTAAAAGTTCGGTATTGAAAGACTTTAATAGCTCCAGGCTGCCTGGAGGATTCTGCTTCCTGTGCGGACAGGAAGTATTTAGAGTTATGAGGCCAGTTCTGCATTAGATGAGTTGGAAGCGGACCACACAGATCAGAAGGAGAGTGTGTGTGTATTTCTTGTTCATTGTGTGTCATGGGATGTTGATGCTGGAATAGCCCTTGCCCATAAAAGAGCAAAACCACAGGATAAGATGAGAAACACACACACATCCTAAACTTTAGAGTTTCCTTGAGATGCCAAAATGTTGTCTTTCTTTGACTTTATTTGGATACCTAAAGGAGTTATTTAACATCCAAAGTGTTTTTCAACCATAAAAAACCCCAGCCTAGACTGAAATGTATATAATTATGTGTTCTGTAAATTAATAATTATTAAAAACATTTGTTAATATAAGAATTTTAACAGAATATAGTTTTTATTGATATTTTAAATGTTTTTTTTATTGTTATATTTTCAGTTTCCATTTTAATTTATCATTTTTAGTAATTTTTATTGTTTTTGTCATTTTTATTTTTTATCAAAAATGTTTTTATTGATTTAATTTTAGTTAACCCTATTAATTATATTTTAAATACACTATATTTTTAACTCTATTGATATTTATTAATTGTTAATGTAAAATATTGATTTTATATATATTTATTTTTTATTTTTATGTTTTCTGTTTCCATTTTAATTTGATTTCAAAAAAAAAAAACATTTTTTAAATGTCTGTATTTTATTTTATTTTTGTTAGTTATTTCAATTATCAACCTATTTTTGTTTTAGTTAACCCTATTAATTACATTTTAATTATATTTTAAATAAACTATATTTTTAAACTTTATTAATATTTATAAAAAGATTAATTGTTAATATAAAAAAATATTCATTTTAATTATAGCTTCTATTAATTTATTTGGATGTTTTAATTTGTGTATTTTCTTTTTACATTTGAAGTTGTTAAAATGTTACTTTTTTATTGTTTTTGTCCAATTGCTAGTTTTTTTTTTTTTTAAGTATGTATGTATGATACTCGTGTGTGTGTGTGTGTGTGTGTGTGTGTATGTATGTATGTATGTATGTATATATATATATATATATATATATATATATATATATATATAGTATCAAAAATGGTTTTATTGTTTTAGGTAACCCTATTAATTACATTTTAATTATATTTTAAATGCACTATATTTTTTTTTAACTCTATTGATATTCATAAAAATATTACTTGTTAATATAAAATTATTAATTTAAATTATAGTTTTCTGTTTTCATTTTAATCTTCAGTAATCGTAATTATTTTTGTAATTTTTATTAGTTTTTTTTAATGTTTTTTTTTCTATTTTTCTGTTTTATTTAATTTCTAATTAAATTAATTTGTTAATATAAAAATATTAATTTTAATTGTAGTTATTATTATTTTGAACACATTTTTGTATTTTCTGTATTTTAATTTTAGTTAAAATTTCCTCAATTTTTTATTGTTTTTGTGATTTTTTTTTTTTTTTTTTTTTTTTTTGTAGTCTGTATTTTATTTTGTATTAATATTTTTTTAATATATTTTATTTTATTTATTTTAATGTTATTTCAAGAATGAAATGGTTTGTTATTTTAGTTAACCCTATTAATTACATTTTAAATACACAGTGCATTTATATACATTTTAAATATACAGTATATTTTTGAACTCTATTGATATTTCTGCTTTAGAGAATCCATTAATTTGACATTTTTGTGGAGCTTTATCTTTTATTATTGCACTAATAAAACATTAATCATTTAGATTTTTTAATTCCATGTATATGCAATAGAAAGTTTATTGCAAAATCATTAAATACATAATGCATAGTCTATAGTCTATTATATGCACACAAGTATTCAGGAACTGTATGTACCTGGTATTTTTTGTGCAGATGTTCACTGTAGTTTGGTCCTTTAGTCCGAACATCCAGTAACTTCAGGTTTGAGGAAGTGTTATCCGATAAAGAGCTGTTATCGACTGAAGCAGAACCTCCTGAGTCCTGTTAGCATGTTCAGGAAAGTCAGGAGATCTTCATGTAGCTGCTGTTGATTTGAATGGATCTCAGTGGAGCGTTTGAGATCAGTGGCGTTAATTGGGATGAAGATGGATTCTGATTGCTATTTTCAAGGCAGCATTGATTGTTTTGATCTTAAACCTGTCAGACCAACCACTTTAAATGTGTTCGATGGGTCTGTTACTTTAACGAGAGCCTTCACGCTAGTGTTTTCTCTGACTTTCCTCTCTTTTCGTTCTTCTCTTTTACGTTCTCAGTTTATCATCAGTAAAGATTCAAACAAAGCTTTAAAGGAGTAATTCACCCAAACGTTAATTGTTAAAGGGTGAATTTCACAAAAACATGTCCAGGTTTATCATAATATCAAAATCAAAATATGAATTTTAGTAGCATTAACATATTTTTGGCATTATTTTCATGACACATTTTCCCTCAAATTCCCATTACTGTAGTTGTGCAGACATTTTACTTCTGAGTTTTTTGTGCTTTTTAGATTTGCTCACTGTATTTTATATATACTGTATTTTTTTTGTTGTATTACGGTAATATTTTTTATTTAAATACTAAATTAATATTTTAAAGTAGCATAAATTAATTTACATTTAAAGCAGTATAAATGAATATATATTTTACTTTTTCACGACAATTAAATTTTCGTTGTTTTATACAGGCGATTTATAAACTTATATATATGTGAAGATTTTTGGACTGATATTCAAAGTATTATATTAATGCAAATATGTGGCTAGATTTCTGAATTCACATTTCAAATAGACATCAGAAGTACCATATAATTAATATAAAATATTTTCTTTTAGATATTTTTTTTAATATTATTTTTAATTTAATTAATTTATTATATTTTTATTTTATTATTTTAATGTTATATTTAATTGTATTTTTTATTTAATTTAATGTAATTTTATACCATTTGGCTAAAAACAGTGGCTGAATTTGTAAATTTTCACGTTTCAAATAAACTTCATAAATTGCATATATTATTTTACATATTTTATTTTATGTTATATTTTTTATTAAATTTCTAAATTTAATTTAATTAAATTTTTTATTTAATTTTGGATATTTTATTTTATATTATGTTTTTTATTTAATTTTAGATATTTAATTTTATATTTAATTTAATTTTTTTTTTTTTGTTTATTAAATTTTCTTTTATGTAATTTTTATTAACTATTTTATTTTTTATTTAATGTATTAATTTAATTAATTAATTTAATTTTATTATGTTTATTTATTTATTTATTATTTTATTTTTTTTATGTAATTTTGGGGTATAATATGCCCCTGACCTTTTCTTTCATGAGATTGTGTCGTGTTGGGGAATCAGTTCAGTTTGTGTGTGTCTTTAAACCGGGTCAGTCACACACACCTGATCTGATAGACCTACTAATCTGTGAACAGCATAATAGTCTCAAACCACACTCAGAGAAACACACACTTGCATACATTTGTGTGTGTGTGTGTGTGTGTGTGTGTGTGTGTGTTAAAAGCCCAGGTGCACTGAAGGACCCCATTCGAAGAGACAGACAGGGTATTTTTAGCTCCGAGTGGCTTTAAGAGTCGACAAAGTGCAGCCGCTTCCCATTAGCACAGTGAGAACACCACCTGCTCCAGACAGACAGACAGAAAAGAGACGAGAAAATCGACAGACACCAAATGAAGCACTTCAACTGGCCGTGAACAGACAGAGCGTAACAGACACACAGATTTAGCTAGACAGAAAGTACCAGACAGCGTGTGTGTGTGTGTGTGTGTGTGTGTGTGTGTGTGTGTTTGTGTGCATCAGACAGATCAAAACCCAGGCCAGACGGACAGATAGTTCTGTGTGTGTGCCAGCGGGCATTTCATGTGCTCCGACTCTCTCAGTAGGTCACAGTGACATGGCATTTGGTATAAACAGACTCTGAGCGCCGCTGTCTGCCCCAAAATAAATACAGATCAATCTAGAATCCCAGAACCAACGAGTCCTCAGCGACTTTACAAAATAATCACCGTGGGATGTTTGACGTTGTTGTCGACGTGGACTTTCTGCTTCGTGCTTGTGGGCTGCTTGTTTGCTTCAGAGGAAACGGTTGATAATAAGAGCAGAGCGGGATAATAATATTTATGTTCCGATTTGTTTTCCTGTTTGCGTGGTGTTTGCTAAGGCGAGCGCCGCTGTTTTCGTTGCGTATACTTTAAACTTCAGTGTTTGCGCTTGAATGATTCCTCAAATCCTGTGTTTTTGCCCATGTGTGATGTTGTGCTTCAACACATTTGGCAACATGGCTCTGATTTTTGTTTCGGGTTATTAATTAAAACTAAAAATAAATAAATAACTCAGTTGCATTACTTGAAATAAAATGAAATATAAAACTTTATACATAATTTAGCTTGTTGCAAATTCAACATTTGTCATTTTTGTTTAGGTTAAGTACTTAACAAACTAAATAAACTAAATGAAAATAAACTTAGCAGTATATTGACATTAAGAAGACTATAAAAATGGCAAAAACACAGAACAATTATTAAGAATTTACTAAACTTTTCTGAAATGCTTAAATTTGATTATATAGTATTATTGTAGTATTGTAGTATTTATTTTTTTATTTTCACTTTTTGGCATTTTTAGTTTTTTATATTTCTGTTTAGCTTTATTTTTATTATTATTATTTTTTTTTTTTAGAAGTTTTTGTTAAATGTTTTGTTAAACTTAATGTTGCCAAGTAAGCTTTTCAAATCAGATTTTTTTATATAGTATTATAGTATTTTATATTTTATATGCATTTCTAATTTGTATTTATTTTCACTTCTTAATTTTAGATTTTTTAATATTTATATTTAGCTTTTTTAGATTGCTTTTTTTTGGTGTTTTTTATTAATTTTTTTTTGTCTTTTTGTATATTTCTGTTTACTTACTTTTTTTATGTTTTACTTAATTTTGCCAAGCAGATTATATTTATCTAATTATTTATATGGTATTTTTGTATTTATTTATTTTTTTTATTTACACTTTTTCATTTTACATTTCCATTTAGCTTTTTATTTGTTTGTCAATTTTTGTTAAAAAATGTATAACTTAATGTTGCCAAGCAAGCTTTTGAAATCTAAATGTATACATTTGTATAGTATTGTAGTATTTAATTTTTTTTATAATTTATTTATTTTCACTTTTTGTAATTTTTTTTTTTTATATTTATTCTTAGCTTTTTTTTTTTTTTTAGTTTTTTTAGTTTTGATTTTTTTTTTTCACTTCTTGTCATTTTTATTTTTGTTTAAGATTTCTATTTAGTTTGTTTTTGTTCTGTTTGAGATTTTAGTTAATGCATTATATTAGTTATATAGTATTGTAGTATTTAATCGTTATTTTCTTATTTTAATAAAATTATTTATTTTCACTTTTTGTAGTTTTTAGTATTTTTTTTAATATATTTCTGTTAGCTTTTTTTTATTATTATTATTTTAGCATTCTTAGTTACTGCATTTTTAACTTAATGTTGCTAAGCAAGCTTTTGAAATCTGATTAGTATTGTAGTATCTAATATTTCATTATATTTTTTTATTTTATTAAAATTATTATTAAAAAGTTTCTTTTTGTTAGAAAGCTATAAATAAAAAATTTATTTCTATTAGCTTTTTTATTTTAGCATTTTTAGTGAATACATTTTTCATTTAATGTTGCCAAGCAAGCTTTTAAAATCTGATTATTTATATAGTATTGTAGTATTTTTTTTTTTTAATAAAAGTATTTATTTTCACTTTTTATTTTAATTTTTAGTTTTTTTTTCTAAAATTTTAGTTTTTTTAAAGCAGTTTTAGTTAATACATTTTTAACTTAATGTTGCCAAGCAAGCTTTTGAAATCTGATTATTTATATAGTATTGTAGTATTTTATATATATATATATATATATAATTTTAATAAAAAAAATTTTTTGGACTTTTTGTCATTTTTTTTTTTTTTTTCTATTTCTGTTTTTTTTTAAGCAATTTTAGTTAATACATTTTTAACTTAATGTTGCCAAGCAAGCTTTTGAAATCTGATTATTTATATAGTATTGTAGTATTTAAGATTTAATTATTTTTTTATTTTAATAAAATTATTTATTTCTTTTCACTTTTTGTCATTTATAGTTTTTTTTTTTTCTATTTTTAAGGAATTTTAGTTAATATTTTTTATCATATTTAATGTTATTTTATTTTCTATTTATTTTTTCTAACTTGAAGTCTGATTTCTATAAAATGCACACATGCACAGGTAATAAAACGCATAATTGGTACTTTAAAAAAAAGTTAGTTTATTTATTATTTAGTGTATATTATTTGTATTTATATTTAATTATTCCAATATTTTGTGCATGATGAGTAGTGACTTTGCTCTGTCTGCTGCAGTTTCTTCTCCTTTTTGCATCCATCTTTAACATAGTATGCAATTTCCAAACATACCCAAGGATTATGAGAGTGTTTGGAAGAGAAATAAGTGTGTGTGTGTGTTATATGACATCTTCATACGGTTAGAGCTCAAAGCATGTGCTGTCCTTTAGTGATGGATGAGGTCATCAGTATGAGACGCATTAATCCTTCCCATCATGCCTGCTGCTCTTCATCACCCCACATGCAGCACTTCCATTGTCTTTCTCTCACACACACACACACACACACACACACTCTCAGGCAGACAGGAAGGATTTGAAGGTCAGTATAGTGAGGGAACTCATTACCCATGATTCATGTTTAATTCTGCCTTTAACATACAGGCGTCTGATTGGCTCGTCTCAGTCCGGCTATTACCGCACACACTTATTAGCTGAAAACCAGGTCAGAAAGGTGTTAATGTGGGTATATGTATGCATGCAAGTGTGATTTGTGACTTTTGACATGACGACCTAGTAAGCTGCATACCTAGACAGCGTCGGACAATCCCAGAATGCACTGCAACAATCCCAGTGGGGAAAGTCCTGCTTGTATTTCCTTCAGTAGGGGAAAATATAGGGACTGTCCCGGTTTTAATACAAGCAGAAAAGTACGCTCACTCAGGAGCTTTAGTAAGATTTTATTAGAAAAGATTTTATTTTATTTTTTATCATGTTTTATCATATCATAGTATTTAATATTTTATGTATTTATTTTTAATTGGTATTTATTTTCACTTTTTGGCAGTTTAATTTTTTATATGAATATTTCTGTTTAGCTTTATTTATTTATTTATTTTTGTTTTAGCGGTTTTAGTTAACACATTTCTAACTTAATGTTGCCAAGCAAGCTTTTGAAATCGGATTATTTATATAATATTGTAGTATTTAATATTTAACCTCTTTGTTTTGTTTTGTTTTGTTTATTTTTTGTCGTTTTTCATTTCTTTTTTATATTTCTATTTTTACACAGAAACATGTTTACATAATTTATTTAAAAATGTCTTACCGGATTGTATTTTAAGTTTTTTATCTTGTATTCATTTGAAATGTCTTTTGTAATTTTTTGGTAAATGGATTTTTGTTGTTATTGTACATTTTTGTAATCGCCGTGAAGATAGCCCTGGTGCTGGCATGGCGTAAAAAAGACAATAAATAAATAAATATTATATTTCTATTTCTATTTCTATTTCTTTCTTTATTTAGTTAATACATTTTTAACTTTTTGAAATCTGATTTATATAGTATCGTATTTAACATTTTAACTTTTTTTTTTTTAGTTTTTCATTTATTTTTATTTATTATTTATATTTGTCATTTTTAGTTAATTTTTTATATTTCTATTTAGCTATATTTTTAATTAGCTTTTGAAATTGGGTTATTTATATTGTGTTGTATTTAATATTTATTTTCACTTTTGTAATTTTTGTTTGTTTTTAATCATTCTATTTAGCTTTATTTTTTACACAGTTAATACATTTTTAACTTGAAATCTGTTTATTTATATAATGTGGTATTTAATATTAATATTTAACTTGATGTTTTGTTTTTTATTTATTTGTTATTGTTTTTTTTCTTTTTTATATTTCTGTCTTTCTTTCTTTCTTTCGTCAATACAACTTTTTGAAATCGGATTATTTATATAGTATTGTAGTATTTAATATTTAACCTTTTTGTTTTGTTTTTTATTTATGTTTTGTTTTTTTGTTTCTTTTTTATATTTCTTTCTTTCTTTCGACAATACATTTTTAACTTTTTGAAATCTGATTATTTATATAGTATTGTAGTATTTAATATTTTATTTTAATAAATTATTTATTTTCACTTTTTGTCTTTTTTGTTTAATATGAATATTTCTGTTTAGCTTTATTAATTTACTTTTGGTTTTAGCTGTTTTAGTTAATACATTTTTACTTGATATGGCCAAGAAAGGTTTTGAAATCTGATTATTTATATAGTGTATAGTATTGTATTATATAGTATTGTAGTATTGTTTTTTTCTAATAAAATTATTTATTTATTTTCACTTTTTGTCATTTTTAGTTTTCTGTTTTTGTTTTTTGGCATGAAAATAGCCTTAGAAGCTGACATGGTAATAAAAATAAATAACTACTACCAAAACTACTGAAAAATAGTGGATAAAATAATGGATAAAAATCATATATCAGTTCAGTTTAATTAATAAGAAATTGTTTTGCTCATTATTGTGTTTGATGTACACTGGAGTGTTGTGTATGTTATTTTAGTATTATTTATATATTGTTATAGTATTTATTTATATTTTTAATGAGCTTTTTTTATTTTTTTTATTTTTGTTTTTTTTAGTAATTATGTTGTGGTTTGTAATTTTTGTTTTATTTATTTATGTATTTATTTTAATATAGTTGTCAACATTTCTAATTCCTTAATTTTTTAATAATGTTATCTAATATTTCTATTTTATTTCAGATTTAAATGAATGAGAATGATTTTTAGTAGTTTAACATCACTGGTTAATGTCAGGCTGTTTTGGAGTTGGGCAACTCAGTCGTGACAGAGACTTTTGATTAAATTAAGTTGCAGGAAACTTTTAGCCTGGTTTCTGTTGTTTATTTGAACTCCCAGACCAAGTCAGAAATGCTTCTGAAAATCATGCTGTCCTCATCTTTTGTCTAAAATGTGACCCATTTTTCTGTCGAGCTGAATTTGAAAAAGTTCTTAGAGAAAGTCAAGTCTGATCCAGCCCTCATGCCCAGACCTGAGAGAAAACTCTGACCCAAATTACATACTGTACAAACCTAAGCTTCATTAAAGGAGCTCAGAAACCAGAGCACAGTTACAAAAGCGAACTGCCTGTGTGACTATTAGAGCCGTCATGGATCCTAATCGGCGACAAGCAGCTACTCGACTCAGTCAGGGTTATTAACTAAAACTATTAAAACGTTTTTGTTCATTCAAACAAAGCTGAAATAAAAGTAAAATATTAACATCTGATAAAAAAATTGCATTACTTGAAATTAAATATAATAAAAAAAAAACTTTCAACTTATCTTAACTGGTTGCGAATTCAAGATTGGTCATTTTTGTTGAAGTTGAAGTATTAAAATAACAAACTGAATCTGAATCTTCAGAAACAAACTGAAGTATTTTGACATAAAAAAAAAAAAAAATTAAAAATGTCAAAAACACAGCACAATTACTAATAACTTTACTGAATTACTAAAATCTGATTATTTATTTAGTATTGTAGTATTTAATATTTATTTTTTTAAATTGTAATTATTTTCTTTTTTTCTTTTTAGTTGATACATTTTTAACTGAATGTTACCAAGCAAGCTTTTGCAATCTGATCATTTATATAGTATTATAGTATGTAATATTTAATTCTTTTTAGTTTTTATTTGATTTGACTTTTTGTCATTTTTAGATTTTAATTTTTACATTTTTAATTTTTTGATTCAACTTAATGTTGGCAAGCAAGCTTTTGAAAGCTTTCTGAAATTGCAACACATATTTTGCCATGAAAATAGCCTTAGATGCCGACATGGCAAAAAATAAATTAAAAAATAATTCGATAATTAAAAAAAAAAAAAAAAAAAAAATAAATATATACATACTTTTTTTAAATGTTTAATAAATAATATATATATATATATACATACTTTTTTTAAATGTTTAATAAATAACTACTAATAGAAAAGATGGATAGAAATAGTTCTTAATTAATATGATTATATTGTTTGTTTAATATAAACTGGAGTGTTGTTAGTTTAGCAACAAGTTATTTTAGTATTATTTATATATTGTTATAGTATTTATTTATATTTGAAATTTAAAAAAATAGCGATTTTTTTTATTTCAGTGTTTTTAGTAATTTTGTTGTGGTTTGTAATTTTTATTTTTTAAAAACATTTTTTTTTGTCAGAATCTTTCTTTCTTTCTTTCTTTCTTTCTTTCTTTCTTTCTGTCTGTCTGTCTGTCTGTCTGTCTGTCTGTCTGTCTGTCTGTCTTTCTTTCTTTCTGTCTTTCTTTCTTTCTGTCTTTCACTGAAACTTACACCTGTTTTATTTATGTTACATTTATCTAAACTTAAAAAAAAAAAACAACTGAAAGAAGGTTGAACTGAAGTACAAAAATTGCTAAAAATAAAACTAATAAAATTATAATTAAAGTTAAATAGAAATATTTTAAAAGCTGCATAAAATATTAAAAGCACAATAAAATGACTAAAGTTACAATTAAACTGAAAATATAAAAATAAAAGCTAATTTTAAATACAATCAATACTATAATAATATAAATAATACTAAAATAACATAACAGCCTTTGGAAATAAGTTAAAGCACTAGATGAAGCACTAAAATTACTAACTGGAAATATATCAAAACTAAAATTATACTAAATAGCAAGATTAAAATATAAAATCTATAAAAATAACAAAAAAAGACAAAAAATGCTCAAATTAATATATATCTACTATAAAAATATAATACTAAAATAAAACTGGTTTCAGTAGTTTGGCATTAAAAGTAAAACTACATTATTACAATGTAAAAAATTAAGCTAAATTGAAATATTAAAAAGAATAGAGAAACAGAAATTACTAAAATTTAAATTAACTCAAAATATACAAATAAAAGATGGAAATACAAGTATAAATTAAACCTAAATAGCAAGATTTGAAAAAACAAAAATGTATAAAAATTATTTTAAAAAATTATACATTTTACATTATACATTATACATAAAAATTATAAATACTATAATAGTGTAATTCTAAAATAAAACTGGTTTCAGTAAATTGGCATTAAAAGTAATACTATTAAAAAAAGCATAATTAAAATGAAAGCTAAATAGAAATATTTAAAAAATGGCATTTATTTTTTTTTTTATTTTATATATATATATATATATATATATATATATATATATATATATATATTATATTATATTATATTATATTATATAACAGAAAATATAAAATTAAAAGCTAATTTAAAAGATAAATGATACTACAATAACACATTTGCTAAGCTAAAAACAGCAGCCTTGGCAAATAAAGTAAGTTAAAGCACTAGTTGAAGCACTAAAATTACTAACTGGGAATATATTAAAACTAAAAACTGAAGATAAAATATAAATTAAACCTAAAAATCTATAAAAATTACAAAAAAAAAAAAACTAAAATTAAAATGCAGTATGCAGTATATTTAATATACATTTTTCCTGCTTTGTCTGCCATCTTTTTCTGAGCTCAGCACAATGCACTGTGGGATTGCATCCAGGAAGGATGCATGTCATGCTGCCTTTCAATTTTTGTCAAAACAAGGTGTCTTAGTATATTTATGAACTTAGCGTCACCTACGATGTCTTTAAATGCAGTTTCTCCACTGTGCCTCTTGGTCTAGTAGCCAGATGTGCAGATTGGGATCTTATACGTCTGAAAATCTGTCGGGCAAAGCAAGCGCAGCAGAGCTTCGACAGCGTCGTTCATCACCGTGACACGCTGTTTTGATTTCTTGCTGATACTGTGACAGACGAGACAAATACAATCTCGAGAAATGATTTCAAGAAAGACTTTGTGGTTCTAACTCTCTCCCCATCTCTCTTTCTCTCGCAGTTTGTTTGCTCTGCTGTCAAAGAAGCACAATAAAGTTCTGGAGCAGGCGACACAGTCCTTGCGCGGGCCTCTGGGAGCAGACGACAGGACCGCTCTGCCCGACTATGTGAGTCAGTCCTTCAGTCAGTTCACCGATTCACACGGATTCATGTCTTCACTTCACTTTGTTTTCAAATTTAATGTTATAGTAAATTCTCAAATGTGGAGCCGGAAAAATAATCAGGTATTGCGATTTGACTTTCAATAATCATTAAATCATCAAATATCAAAAGTAGGGCTGCAACAAACAATTATTTTGATAATCGATTAATCTAACGATTATTAGAACGATTAATCGACTGATTTCACTGATTAATCAGTAAATTATTATTAAAGTATTATTAGTGTTTCGGTTACATAATAATGTTTCAAAATAAATCAATTCAAAGTTAGAGATTAATAAATAATTCACGGTTATATGCCAAAAAATTGCTTGTTGTTTGCTTATGATGTGATATTTTACTTGCGTAATAAATTATATTTGGTATTTATTAAAATTTTTAAACAATAAATAATTGTGTGATTTAAAAAAAAAAAAGTAGAAATTTTATATTTATTATATATTTTAATTATGCAATAAATTATATCTTGTATTTATTGCAATGTTTAAACTAAGTAATTCCATGATTATTAAAAAATACAATATGAAGTAGAAATATTTAAAAAACTAAATAAAATCCTAAATAAATGAATAATAATAATAATAATAAATAAAATAAAATCATTTTACTTGTAAATATAAAAATGCATAATGTAAAAGAATAGTATTATTATTATTATTATTATTATTATTATTATAGTCATGATAATTCCATGATTATTAAAAAAATACAATTTGAAGTTGAAATATTTAAAACCTTAATAAAATTCTAAATAAATAAAATGTATTTAATAATAATAATAAAATTATTAATAATAAAAAATAATAATAATAAATAAAACCTTTTTTGTAAATATAAAAAAGCATAAATGTAATATAATAATATTATTATTATTATTATTATTATTATTATCATAGTGATAATTAATTATTGCTGTTAATTAACAAAATATAAAAATGCTAAATGTAAAATATGATTATAATTATTAATCACTGCTATTAATTAAACAACAACAACAACAATAATAATAATAATAATAATAATAATAATAATAATAATAATAATGTTTTAAAACAGCAATTAATGAAAAAATCAGTTATATGCCAAAAAATTGCTTGTGATTTTAGATTGCTTATGAGGTGGTATTTCAGTTGCAGAATAAAATTGTATCTGACATTCAAAAAATGTTCCAAATTCCAAAAAAGTATTTAAAAAAATACAATTTGATTTAAAAATATTTAAAAACCTACTTTAGTTCAATCCTTTTTTTGTAAATATAAAAATGCTTAAAATAATCATATATCAGAATTGAATTGAGTAAAATTAGTAATTATTTAAATTACTAATTAAGTATGATTAATTATAAAATGTTATATATTATACATAAAAATATTCTATATTATAAATAAAATTATATATTTGTATATATTCCTTTATTAAATGTTTCAAATCAGGAGCTCCTTGGTAGACAGGTGAGTGACAAGCCATACCAGTACATGCTTACTTTGGCCTCGGCTTGTGATTGGACCATCGGATGTTAATATCAGGTGTAAACGACAAACCTGACATGATCTTAGAGTTTCATTAGTGCTCCATCTAAATAAAGACATGCCTAAATATGTATGTATGTGTGTCTCCAGACAGCAGACAGTCCTTCTAGACATAAAGGCACACAGCAGACATAAAGGGAGGGCGGAGCTTGTCGAAAAGGGGGAGGGGCTGTTTGTGGAGGTCATTTAGGTCAGTGGGTTTGACCCTAGAGGGCAGCAGCCAACCTGCTCTGATGCTCCCTAGAGAGGGGGCAGGGTGTGTGGGACAATAGGGATGTAAATGATGTGTGTGCGAGAGGATGGGGAGTCTTCAGAGTGTGTGCTTGCTCCACAAACAGCCCGAAGCCGGAGCCTTGCAGATGTCTGCTGTGTGTCTGGGTGGGTCAGACTGATGTCTGCTGTCCTGATTAAGCCCCACAGCCCTGCTTTGTGTCTCCCTCTCCTTCCATTCACATCTACTCCTCTTCGTCTGTCCATCTGCCTCTCAGTCTGTCTGAATATCTTCACTCACGCTCCCTCTTCCAGTAGTTTCCACCACCGCACTTCCACTCAATGATGACTCCACATAAACCTGCCCACAAAAAAACAAACACTGTGCACTGCGGCCTTCGTTTACGAGGTTTGCTCCTAGTTTTTGAGAGCATGTTTAAACACCCGGTCGTTTGATTTAGCATCTAAGTTCAAAAAAAGTTTATCATATAAAATTCATAGTAATCAAATATTATTCACTGTAATAATTTGAGTAAAATTAGTAGTTATTTAAATAAATATTTTCAATTTTAAATTTATGTATATCAATTTTACGTTATATAATTTAAGTATATAATTTAAATAAGTAATACATAATATATCATTTAATTTAATATAATAAATTAATAATTTAATAAACACACATAGATATATATATATATATATATATATATATATATATATATATATATATATATATATATATATATAAATTTAATATAATATATAATACATAATATATAATTTAAATTAATTATTAATTAGATTTATATAGTGTTATTTATTTAATATTAATATTGCTATTCATTTATTGTTAATATGCCACCAGCTAAAAAAATATATTATAATGTATTTTAGAATTTAAATTATATATATATATATATATAATTTTAATTATTAATTATATTTATATATTGATATTTATTTACTATTATTAATATTGCTGTTCATTTATTGTTAATATGCCACCAGCTCTGAATTGTTCCTAAGTTTGAGTAAAATTAATACTTATTTAGAAATATTAAATAGTACTTTAGTACTTATTTATAAATATTTTATCGTATATATATATATATATATATATATATATATAATAATAAATATTGATAAACAGTAAATTATAATAATGATTAATTAATTTAATCTTTAAATAAAAGTCATAATAATCAATTACTTTTTATAATTAAAAATTAATATAAAATTTATGGTTTATATTATTTCATTATTTAATATTAATTATTACTATTAATTTATTTCTTAATATGACACCAGCTCAGATAAAGCATTTATAAGTTAATTTAGTGAGAGTAGTATATATTTTTTTTAATTATTAGTAATTTAATATAAGTAGTTTTTATTTTATTTTATTTTATTTTATTTTATTGTGCCATTTGGGGAATGTGTTCAGTCTGTGTGTGCCTTTATTTTATTTTATTTTATTTTATTTTTTTATTTTTATGTTATTTGCAATTTAAGTTTTTTGTTGTTGTCATTTTACTGTTTTTGTAATTTTTTTTTTAAATATAAGTAGTTTTTAATCAGTTTCACTTTTAAGTATTTTAGTATATCAAGGTAAACTAAATGAAATTGTAAAATATATTTAATTTTTTTATTTAGTAATTTTGTTTTTGTTTCTTTTTTAATATGCCTATAGTTTTTTTTTTTTTTTTCATTTTCAAGTTAAACTAAATGTATATAAATTAAAATGTAAAATGTTGCCTTTGCAATTATTTAAAATTAAAATTGTATTTAAAATAAATGTAATCATTTTATTTTCAGTTAGTTTTTTTTTTTTTAGAGAAACTTTTTTTTTGTTGTTGAATATTTATGTATTTTTTTATTTTATCTGTGCAGCGTGACCAAAAAAAAAAATCAGGTCCATTAAATGCACATGGCATTGGGTGTTTTCAAGTGTCATTATTCCACGTATGGAAGCGATTTTTTGTTCTTTTGTGTTTTTTTAGTCTTTTGAGTTGTTGTTGTTGTTATTGTGAAAGCGGACTTTGAGCACATTATCCCATCAGCGGCGTTAAGGCGCTCACGCAGAGCCAGTTTTCCCAGAACCGCCTTTTCTTCCATAAAATGGCATGACTGGGCTCCTGCTCTGTGTTTTTCTGTCTCTTTCTCAGAGTTTTATGGGAAGGATGTCCTAAACGCCAGTTATCAAGCACCAGTTTAGACTACATGTGATTTTGCAAGCTTTTCCTTTGTCATATCTTATAAGACAAACAACATTCACACACACACACACACACACACACACACACACACTGTTTTTGTCTGCTGTCACTGTTATCGCCATGGGATTTCCTTCATTCTATGGGAACAGATGCAGATGTGTGTCTGTACATAGAGCTTTCATAACACCTGATGAAATAGATATATACACATGAACTTGTTTCATGATCATATAATCATATCAGAGTGTATTTACATATTTTCCTGAAGCTGTAGTAACAAAAAGTCTGGTAGAAAATAACTAAATTATTTTGGTGTTTTTGACTTTTTTGGAAATAATAAAATAAAAATAAAATAGATTAATAAACTAAATATAATAAAATAAGAAGTAAATAGAATGAAATAAATACATAATAAAATAAATATAATAAAAAAATAAAATGAAATTTAAAAAATAATAATAAAGAAAATAAAATGAAATAAAAAACATATTCTTAAAATCTTCTAAAGTCCTGGGAAGTTTCTGTAGAGACTGTATATTAAACGTGTGAAAAGCCCCAACTGATCATATCAGAGTGCTTTTACATATTTTCCTGAAGCTGTAGTGGCAAAAAGTCTGGTAAAAAATAACTCAATTATTTTGTTGTTTTTAACTTAAAATAAAATAAAATAAAATAAAATAATAATATATAAAATAAATAATAAAATAAATATAAAATAATAAAATGAAATAAAAATAAGTAAATAAATTATTTTGGTGTTTTTGACTTAAAATAAAATAAAATAAAATGATAAAATATGAAATACAAATAAATAAATAAAATGAAATAAATAATAAAACAAATATAATAAAATAATAAAATAACTAAATTATTTTGGTGTTTTTGACTTAACATAAAATAAAATAATAAAATATAAAATACAATTAAATAAAATAAAAATAAATAAAATGAAATAAATAAATAATAAAACAAATATAATAAAATAATAAAATTAAATTTAAAAATAACGTAATTATTTTGGTGTTTTTGACTTAAAATAAAATATAATAATAATAATAATAATAATACATGCATAAATAAACACAATAATAAAATATAAAATACAATAAAATACAAATAATAAAATGAATTAAAATAATAATGAATAAAAAGAAATAAAATAAATCAAATATAATAAAATAATAAAATTAATTTAATTTAATTTAATTTAATTTAATTAAAAAATATACATTTTTAAAAGCTTCTACAGCCCTTAGAAGTTTCTGTGCAGCACATATTTAATGATGTGTGTTAGATGTGTTTGCACATAAATGTGCAAATGTGTGTGTGTTTAATGGATCTCGGTGTTAATTAGAATTGCAGCACATATGTGGCGTCTCGTCACGTTCCTTTGAGTCTCATAGATGCACTGCGGTTTTCACCAGCGCTGGGATGTTTCACACTGCTGTAGCAGTCTTATTTCAGTATCATTCAAATACTAGTATAGTTTTTATTCACAATTTGAGTGTTTTTATTTTTATGTATTGTTTTTAATTTAATTTACGTTTTTTTTTTCATTTCGTTGTTTTTGTCACTTTTGTATTAAAAAAGCAGTTTTTAGTCAGTTTTATTTAAATGTTTAAGTATTTTAGTACATCAAGTGAATTTGTGTATTTTAACAATTTTTTTATTTAGTAATTTTGTTGTATTTTTTTGCATTACATTTGTTTTTGTTTTTAAATATACCTATATAGTTTTTTCTTTCAATTTTCAAATTAAACTAAATATTTATAAATGAATATTGTTAAATGTTGCCTTTGCAATGACCTAAAATACAATTTTATTTAAAATAAATATAATTATTTTATTTTCAGTTTTTTTTTTTTGAGAAACACATTTTTTTTATTTTTTTTATTTTAGCAGTTTTTGTTTTCCATTTTTAAGTAATTTAATTTTGTGATTTGTTTTATTTTAATATAAATGTTAATTAAATAAAAAAAAAATATAAAAAAGTAAAATTATTAAATTGATTTCATGTTTTTAATGGTTTTAGTTTTGTTTTTTAACTCTAATAGTCATTGTCTTTATTTTAATTCAACATTTTTTTATGAAATTAATAAATTATAAAAAGTAAAGTACAATTATTAAATTGAATTCATGTTTTTAATGGTTTTAGTTTTGCGTTTAACTCTAATCGTTATCTTTATTTTAATTCAATTTTTTTATTAAATTAATAAATTCTAAAAAAAAAGTAAAAAATAAAATTATTAAATTGAATTTTGCTTTTAACTCTAGTAATCATCTTTATTTTATTTCAAAAATGTAATTAATAAAATTAAAAAAAAAAGTTTTAAAATAAATGTCATTTTATTTATTAATACAATTGATTTATTTGTTTAATTGATGTTTTTTAATAGTTTTAGTTTTGCTTTTAACTCTAATAATCATGATCTGGGTGCTGCTGTCTGCTGTGATTATGGGATGTCTGTGTCTTAATACAGGTCAGAAAACGACCCATTTACCGTCTCCCTAAAGACGCACAGACTTTCTGCTCATCTCTTCCTCTGCCCTTCTTTTCCTCTCTGCTTTTATTGTCCATCTGTCTCCTCACGACATCGTCTCTGCCGTTTAAAGGCTCTTTTGATGGTCGCGGCAGCAGCTGGAGTGTTTACAGAAGGCCCTTTTCACGAATCGCTTCTCGTCCTCCAAAAGCCAATATGTGATCCAGCTGATCGTAATGCGGCAAACCAGCTTTGATTAGCTTTGTTTCTGCACAAGATGGCTTACCTGACTGTTGCCATGCCGACCGTTTCTGGTTTCTCTCGGCGTCACTGTAAGCTGCTCCCTCTCGCCATGACCTTTGACCCCTGACCTCAGTTTGAGAGTGTAAGGGCTTGTAACTATGGAGATGTGAGTTTGCCTCTTTCTGGCTTAGACCGTATTGACATCACAGTCATTAGCTGATCATTAGAGGCTCATGCACGTATGCACACAGACGGCTCGCTCACTGGATGACTAATGACTGTCTGGAACTGGATGCATGTGCACTTCCTGTTCCTTTCTGTCGTTTCTCGATGCATGTACACTCAATCTTTTTCTGCAGAGTTATTTTAGTATAGTTTTATGTTAATATTTCAGTATTTTTTTTTACTTTTTTTTTTTATTGTCATTTGATTTATTTATTTATTGTTTTTGTGATTTTTGTTTTGTATTTTTGTCATTTTTAAATTTTTCTTTCTTTTTAATATGCCTATATAACATTTTTGTCTCAGTTTTAGTACATTAAGTTAAACTACATGAACATGAGATATGTTGCTTTGGCAAAATGTTGTTATTATTTATTATTATTATTATTATTATTATTATTATTATTTTATTATTATTTTTTATTTAATTTTTTGTTTTGTTTATTATGTCAGTTAATGGTTATTTTATTTCAACTAACAAAAAATATTTGATTTTGTATTTTATTTTATGTCAGTTAACGTTTATTTTATTTCAACTAACTTTTTTTCAGTTTTAGTACATCAAGTTAAACTAAATAGAAATGAGATGCTGCCTTGGGCATAAAAGTACAATTTTTAAAAAATATTTATTTTATTTTATTTTACGTCAGTTAATGTTTATTTTATTTAAAGGTTTTTCTATTTTTTTGTTTCTATTCTATTGTAGTTTATCATTTTATTTTATTTAAAAGTTTAACTTAATTAAAATTTAGAATGAAGATGAGATGTTGCATTAGGAATTAGCTGAAATTAAAAAAAGTTTGCTTTTTCTATTTCTTATTTTTCTATTTTATTTATTTTATGTCAATTACCATTTATTTTATTTGAACTAATGATTTTTATTTTAGTTTTAGTACATCAAGTTAAAACTTTTTTTTTTGTCTAAGATTTGTAATGATTTTATAATGAAAGTAGTCTCTTCCGCTCACTAAGTCTCTATTTATTTGCTCAGAAATACAGTAAAAATTGTGAAATATTATTACAAATTAAAATAACACTTCCCTTTGTGAATATCTGTTCAAATGTAATTTATTCCTTTGATGCAAAGCTGAATTTTCAGCATCATTACTCCAATCATCATTGCCACATGATCCTTCAGAAATCATTTTAATATGCTTATTTACTGCTCAAGAAACACAAAAACACTTCATATTTTTGTGGAAAATGTGTTGAATTTTATTTTTCAGGATTCTTTAAGAACAAAAACCTCAAAAGAACAGCATTTATATAAAGTAATAGAAATATTTACCAACATTATAAATGTATTTACAGTCATTTTTGGTCAAAAGTGCATCCTTGCTAAATGAAACTATTAATTTCTACAAAAAAAGCATCTGACCCCCAACTTTTGAGCATTAATGTGATACATAATCAGAATAATATTAGCAAAAAAAAAAAAGCAACCTTGCTGATGATGCAGTCATACAATTCAAAATAACTTGTTTCTTTTCCTCCTTTCTTTTTGCCTTTCTTTTCATTATTTTTTTTCTTCTCTTCTCTTCTCTTCTCTTCTCTTCTCTTCTCTTCTCTTCTCTTCTCTTCTCTTCTCTTCTCTTCTCTTCTCTTCTCTTCTCTTCTCTACTCTTCTCTACTCTTCTCTTCTCTACTCTTCCTTTCTTTCTTTCTTTCTTGACATTTATGTATTTTAGTTTACTTTTCTATTTTACTTCCATCTATTTTGTTTTATTTCAGTTTTCTTTTTCTTTTTCTTTTCCTTTTATCTTATTTTTTCTTTTTCTTTTTTGATTGTTCTCTTTTTTTATTTTTTATTTTCCTTTCTCTTTTAGATTCTTTTAGAACAAAAACATCAAAAGAACAGCATTTATATAAAGTAACAGAAATATTTCCCAACGTTATAAATGTCTTTTTTGCATCCTTGCTAAATAAAACTATTAATTTCTTCGCAAAAAAGCTTCTGACCCCCAACTTTTGAGCAGTAATGTGATACATGATCAGAATAATATTAGCCAACGCAGATATATGTAACCTTGCTGATGAGGCACAGTCTGTGTAGATCATTAGAAGAGCCTTGAATGAGTTACTGGAGCGTTTTGAGTCTGAAGAAGGTGTGTGGGTAGGATTTGTTAAAAATCCGTCTGCGTTCCACACACTCAGGTTGTTCACACATTAACATCTGACCTGAATTCCCCTCGCTCTCTCTCTCTCTCTCTCTCTGTGTGTTTGTAATCTCATTAGTCTGTACTGTAGAGCAGATCCTCTCATCCCTAATTCACTCCTACGTTCTTGTCGTCTAATTATCACTCCCTGTTTCTGTCTAGACACCTCCAGCTTCTTTCTAGGTTGTAGTTTGATCTGGTTTCCCAGCGCTTCTCGACCGGCTTTGCTTCACGGCCCACATTTCACTCCGAACATGGAGCGGCGCCGTCGTTTCCCGCTTCGACCTATATTTGTTCGCGAAGCGCAGGTCTAGACGAGCATTTCAAGGTCCGGTCTGATCTCGTCCTGCTCGTTTGTTTCATAAGCATCTACTTAAATCGGGGTTAATATCGCCGGCGACGGTCTCCCACCCCGTTAATATTCCCGACTGCTGCGTGTGCGTGTGGGGGGTCGTCATGGGAACCGGGGCAGGAATTTCCTCCGTCTGTTGGTAGGGGAAGGTGTGAGGAACGCGACCCAAACGCTGCAGATTCAGCCTCCAGACTGTCCAAATACAATTTTCATTTGCTTATTTAATTACAAGGCCTAATTTCATTGTGAGCACTCTGTACTTACTGCAGGTTTTTCAGGAAACCTGTTTGAAATCAGTCATTATTTGTGCAGTTCTGTTTGCTGCCACTGGAAGCACCAACTTTAATGCAGCGACATTGGTATCTTTTCTTTCTTTTATATCTCTTATTTGCTCGCTCTTTCTTTCTTTCTTGACATTTATGTATTTTAATTTACTTTTCTATTTTACTTCCATCTACTTTTCTTTTTTCTTTCTTTTTATGTTGATTTTTCTTGTTTTCTTTTGATTTTTCTCTTTTTATTTCTTTTATATATTTTATATTCATTTTTCTTTTTTCTCCTTATCTTTTTTCTTTCTTTTTGTTTTCTTTAGCTTTATTTTTCTTTTTTGTCTTTTGTTTTATTTTCTTTTATTACATTTTCATTAGATATTCATTATTTCTCCCTTTTTCCTCTTCATTTTTTCTGTTCATTTCTAATTTAGTTTCTTTCTTTCTTTCTTTACAGAAACATTTTTTATATTTTCATTTTAATTTTCTATTTTATTTTCATTTATTTTTCTTTTCTTTCTCCTTTTTCTTTTCCTTTTATCTTATTTTAAAAGATATTTAAAAAAAATATTTTTTTGTTTCTTTAGCTTTATTTTTCCTTTTCTCTTTCCTTTTCTATTTTTTTCTTTTATTATTTCTTTTATTTAATTTAATTTTATTATATATTTTTTCTTTTTAATTTTCTTTTTATTTCCTTTTACCTTATTTTCTTTCTTTTTTTGTAATCTTCTTTTCTTAATTTTTCCTGTTCTAATTGACCCTTTCTTTCTTTCTTTCTTTCTTTCTTTCTTTCTGAAATGTCAAAATGACTTGAAACCTCTTGAAATTGTCATTTGTAATATTTATATACATTAATTTACTTTTGTTTGATTCATTTCAACACATCTCTAAATTTAAGGCCCAGCAGTATTGCAAGCTCTCTGTATTTAAAGCACAGTTTTCGTGAAACCTGTTTGAAAACAGTCATTATTTGTGCAGTTCTGTTTGCTGCCACTAGAGGCACCAGATTAACTTCAGATTAACTTCAGATTAAATGCAGCAACATTGGTTCACGGTTTGCATGGAGAACTGATGTAAGAACATGTTTTCAGAGTATTGCATCATGCGCTGGGGTCAGGTTTAGCCTGTAAATGTGACCTGACATCAAGTATGGTGTTTTTTCTGTTTTCACATTTCAGGTATTTAACAGATGGTACTATATGGGGACACTGAAGGCGGTTTGCTGCTGTGTGTGTTATATATATATGTGTGTGTGTTTCCAGAGGAATTCATCTGCGTGAGTCTCAGACAGAACACAAACCGCAGTAATCATGGCGCAGGTTTACAAGGCCACCGTCTTGACAAAACCTGGTGTCTTTGGAGTAAATCCGCCGTCCTGCTGTCAGACTGATTCAGTCGGAGGGGCTTTACCTGTTTATGTGAATCTAATCGGCATGTTTCTTAGATCTCAGTGCTTGCTGAAGGAAACTGACTTGATTAAAGTAAGATGAGTCAGTCTGATCACTCTCCTCTATAACACGCATGATTTGAGGAATGCATGATGAATTTCATTTTCATTTTTCTTATTCTTTTCCGTTTACCCATTTGCTTTGCTTTTCTTCTATTTTTTTCTTTATATATTTTTTTATTATTCTTTTTTAACTCTTTTCTTATTTTTTTTTCTTTTTTCTTTTCCTAATTTTTTTTATTTTTTGGTTTCGTTTTGTACGTTTATACTTTTTGTTTCATTTTCATTTTTCTTTTTTATTTTCTTTATTGCTTTTTAATTTTCACCTTTTCTTTTTCCTTCCATTTCATTTTTATCTTTGATTAATTTATTATTTTCTAATATTTCTCATTTTCTTTCTTTTCATTTCTTTGGGTTCTTTATTTTCTTTTTTCTTTTTTATTTACTGTTCTATTTTTTTATTTAATCTTTTCTTTTTTCTCTTTCTTTTTCCCTTTTCTTTTTTGTTTCTATTTATTTTATTAATTTGTTTCTCTTTTTTCTTTTCATTTGTTTTCTATTTCTCCTCTTTTCTTACATTATTCGTAAATAATGTATATCTTTATTTTTTGTTTTTTCCCTTTTCTCTGTATTTTCTTTTCTTCATTTCTTCTTTTTTCCATTTTATATTTATTTTAATTCATTTTTTCTTTCTCATTTCTTTGCTTTTATATATTTTTTATTTATTTATTTTATTTAATTTGATCTTATTTTAATTTTTAATTTTTTTCTAATATTTCCAATTTTCTTTCTTTTCATTTCTTTGTTTTCTGTATTTTCCTTTATTTTCCTATTTTTTTATTTGATCTTTTCTGGCTTTTTCTCTTATTCCATTTTCTTCTGTTTCTGTATATTTTCTTTTTCTACTCTTCTCTTACATTTTTAAAAATGTCTTTCTCGTTTAGTTTTCCCTTTTCTTTCTTCATTTTCTTTTCTTAATTTCTTCTTTTTTTCGTTTTATTGATTCCATTTTATTTATTATTTTTTTTATTTTTTATTCTTTTATTTTCTTAATTTCTTTTTAATTTTCACTTTTTTCTTTTTTCTTTCAATTTCATTTTATCTGTTTTCTTTTGTTTTCATTTATTATTTTTCCTAAGATTTCTCATTTTCATTCTTTTCATTTCTTTGTGTTCTTTATTTTGTTTTGTTTTGCTTTGTTTTCTATTCTATTTTTTATTTATTCTTTTCTCTCATTTTCTCTTTCCTTTTCCCTTTCTTTTCTTTTTTTTTTGTTTCCATATATTTTAATTTATTTTTAATTAAATAATTTTAATTTTCTTTTTTTTATTTCTTTTTTCTTATTTTCTTTTTGATTCATTTCAATGTATTTTTTTTATCTTTCTCATTTCTTTTTTTTTTGTTTCTTTTGCTTTTTACTTTTTTCTTTTTTCTTTTATTTTCTTCATTACGTATTCTCTTTATTTTTCATGTTTTCTTTTCTATTTCATTTTGTCTTTATTTTATTTTTCTTCATTTCTTTTTATTATTTTTTTTATTTTATTTTCCTTTCTATTATTGTTTTATTTGATCTTTTCTTTTTTTATTTTCTGTGTGTTTTTTTTTTCTCTCTCCCTATTGTTTCTCTCTTTATTGTTTTATCTAAACTCAGTTTTGTATTTCCTCCAGGAGTTGAATTGCCTTTGGCATTTTTTTAAAACGTCGCTGTGGTTGTTTGTCAGTCATTGAAGCGAAATCCATAAAAGTTGTGTGTTTTTGTACATTCCCGGGCTCTTTTGCAAGCTTCTCTAATCTGTCATCTCCTAAAAATCACTTCAGTTAGCTTCCACACAAAGAGCATTTGATGTGGTGTTTCTGTGTGTGTGTTTGCATGAGTGTGTGTGTGTGTGTGTGTTCCTATGGAAACCCATTTGCACATTCTGTTCCATTGACTTGCTTTTGTCCGGAGAGATTTGTGGCTCAGAATCTGACATCAGTGTTGAGAATAAGGAGCGGATGAATAACATGAAGAGGAGGCCGATGGCTGCAGGCAGGGACTGTATAGAGAAGGACAGTGGGAGAAAAGGAAATGAGAAGGTCAAAGGTCAGCGACTGAAGGCTCTTAAGAGACGTGACATGCTGCAGTACATGGAAATCTTACTTTCTCGACTGAATCAATGCTCTTTTTTTTTATTTTTTTTATTCAAAACATACTTTTGGAACATTGAAATGTCAAATGCATTGTGTCAGAAGAATCTTTCGATAACACTTTGTGTTTATGTACAACCTTATTGTAGTTGTGAAGATATTTTCTTCTTATAAATCACAGCTGCCACAGTAATGGCATGTTATGTTGTGTGTCTTAGAATTATGCTTCTTATATGTTGTCCTATTTTCTTTTTGTTTTCTTTTTATTTATTTTTTTCTTCTATTTTATTTTTGATTCATTTATTTTTTGTCTTTCTCTTTTATTTTCTTTTTTCTTTTGCTTTTTTTAACTTTTTCTTTTTTCTTTATTTTCTTCATTATTTTTCATGTTTTCTTTTCCATTTTATTTAGTCTTTTATTCATTTCTTTTATTCTTTTTTTTATTTTATTTTCATGTTTCCTGCCCTATTTTCTTTGTTTTCTTTTTATTCAATTTTTTTCTTCTTTTCTTGTTCTCTTGTTCTTTTTTGTTCTTTGTTCTTTTTTTAAATGTATTATGCATTTTTATTTATATTTACACATTCTCTTTTCTTATTTAGTTTTCTTTTTTCTTGATTTATGCTTTTATTTTTTTGTCTTTTATTTTCTTCATTGCTTTATTTTTTGTGTTTTCTTTTCTATTTAATTGTATTCTTTTTTTCTTATTTTCCTTTCTGTTATTGTCTTTCTATTTTCTTTTTGTTTTCTTTTTATTATATTCTTTTTTCTCTGTTCTTCTTTTCTATATTTTCTTTTTTGATTCATTTTCATGTATTTTTTAGCTTTCTTGTTTATTTTCTTTTTTCTTGATTTTGCTTTTTTTTTACTTTTTCTTTTTTCTTTTATTTTATTCATTATTTTTCATGTTTTCTTTTCTTTTCTATTTTATTTTATTCTTTATTTTATTTTCCTTTATATTATTTTATTTGATCTTTTATTTTTATTTTCCTTTTTGTTTTTTATTTCTTTTTACTTTTCTTTGTGTTTTGTCACTGCTTATATGTTGCACTATTTTCTTTTTGTTTTCTTTTTGTTCTATTCTTTTTTCTCCTTTTCTTGATCTCTTTTCTCTCATTCTCATTTCTTTTTTCTTTTTCTTATTTCGTTTTCTTTTTTCTTGATTTT
>CM065138.1:3862500-3865000 GCA_033026305.1 Cirrhinus molitorella | reverse complement strand
ACAAAAATGTTAAATATTTTTACAATTTAAAATGTCTCTTCTTTATTTGAATGTATGTTAAAATGTAATTTATTCCTGTGATCAAAGCTGAATTTTCAGCATCATTACTTCAGTGTCACATGATCCTTCGGAAATTATTTTAATATGCTGATTTGCTGCTTACCAGAAAATAGAAAAATACACAAAAATGTTAAATATTTTTACAATTAAAATGTCTCTTCTTTATTTGAATGTATGTTAAAATGTAATTTATTCCTGTGATCAAATCTGAATTTTCAGCATCATTACTCCAGTCTTTAGTGTCACATGATCCTTCGGAAATAATTTTAATATGCTGATTTGCTGCTTACCAAAAAATTTTAAAATACACAAAAAATAGATACATATTTTTACAATTTAAAAATTGTCTTCTTTATTTGAATATCTTTAAAAATGTAATTTATTCCTGTGATCAAATCTGAATTTTCAGCATCATTACTCCAGTCTTCGGTGTCACATGACCATTCAGAAATCATTCCAATATACTGATTTACTGCTTTCTTCTTCTCACCAGAAAATGTAAAAATATAGTACAATATATATATATATATATTTTTTTTTAAACAATTAAATTAAATACCTGTTCTTTATTTAAATGTATTTTAAAATAGATTTTATTTTGAAGCTGAATTTTCAGCATCATTACTCCAGTCTTCAGTATCACATGATCTTTCAAAAATCATTCTAATATGCTGATTTGCTGCTTACCAGAAAATTAAAAAAATACACTAAAAATGTTAAAGATTTTTACAATTTAAAATATCTGTTCATTATTCAAATGTATTGTAAAATAGAATTTATTTCTGTGATCAAATCTGCATTTTCAGCATCATCCTGTCCTCAGTATCACATGATTCAGAAATCATTCTAATATGCTGACTTGCTGCTCAAGAAACATTTTTGATCAGGATTATTATTCATCATTATTATGAAGCAGTTGTGCTGCCTCATACTTCTGTGGAAAGCCGTGTGTACTTCTGTGTTAGTGAACAGTCTCTGAGGCTCCGACTGCTGCTAACCAGGGCCAAGCCGACTGGCGACCTTGGAGCGCAGCCAACCATGAGCCAATTCTGCCCGGGCACTGTCTGGCCCTTCTCTTCCCAGGAAACACTGAGGCCCCGCAGGAGGGGGCATGTCTGTGTGTGTGTGTGTGTTTGAGAACCGAGAAGAGAACGGTTTGACGCAAGACTTCAGTTCAGAGAACATCTGAGAGTTTAAATAGCTCTGGGTTTACATCTGCCCTCAGTGGGGCTCATGTGTGCTCTGACATCAATCCCAGCACTGCTTTATTTCCTCTTTAATGTTTGGATTCGTTTGAGTCACTTCATGATAAGGAGGTTTTATATGTCTGAAGGTCGTCGACATGTTTAAGTTGTTTGATGTGCTGTAGTTCATAGAGAAATGATGGATCATCAGGATGTTATGTAGAGGGGACCTGATTTTGATTGGATTTGTAAAGATAATGTGAAGTTATTTTTTTGGGTTACAAATTACTATATATGTAATGTATGTATGTGTTTAAAAGTTGAAAACTTATTTCTTATTATAATTATTATTTTGTAGTTGTAATTTTATATATATAATAAAAAGTGAAATAAATAAATGTGTATATATATATATATATATATATATATATATATAATACTCTTTAATTTAAACTGTGTGTGTAGTTTAAATATTTAAAATATTTAATAAAACATCGTTTTCAAACAGTATTTAATATTTACTATATATATATATATATATATATATATATATTTATGTTTTGACTAATTTATCTATATTTTATATTTATTTTATATGATGATATACATTTAATTAAAAAAATATATATTTATTTAATATATTATTATAATATTAAACTGTATATAGTTTATACAGTGAAATATATAGATTTTTTTTGTGTATATATATTTAAATATTTCATATATTTAATAAAAATGGATTTAAGCAGTATTTAATATTTACTATATTTTTATTGTGTTTTTGACTCATTTATTCATATTTTATATTTATATATAATATAATTTTTTATTTTATTTTTTATAAACACACAAATATATTTAATTTAATTACTGTATATATATTTTTAAATGTTTCTAATTTATTTATATATATTTGCTATTATTTATATTATATATAATATGATTTATTTTATTTAATATTTTACACACACACACACACACACACACACACACACACACACACACATATATGTGTATATATATATATATATATATATATATATATATATATATATATATATATATGTATATATATATATATATATATATATATATATGATTTAATTTTTTATATATTTCATATTTTATTATAATAGCATATGTACATAATTTTTATACATATTCAATATTAAACTGTTTATATATATATATATATATATATATATATATTATAGAATAAATATAAATAATATAAATATCAATAAAAATCTATTTGT
>CM065138.1:3687500-3857500 GCA_033026305.1 Cirrhinus molitorella | reverse complement strand
GGCTAGCCACATGCTAATCAGGCTAGAAACATACAAGCAATTTGCTAATCATGTTTGAAACACGCTAATCATGCTAGAATCATGCTAGAAACATGCTAGCAACTCGTTAAGCATGCTAGAAACATGGTAGTTACATGCTTGAATCATGCTAGCAACATGCTAGTGGAGTGCTAATCATGTTAAAAACATGCTAGCGCTTTCTAATCATGCTGGAAACACTAGCAACTTGCTAATCATGTTAGTAACATGCTAATCATGTTAGTAACTTGTTAGTATCATGCTAGTAACATGTTAGTAGCTTGCTAATCATGCTAACAACATGCTAGTAACTTGTAATCATGCTAGAAACATACTAACAACTTGTTAATCAAGTTAGTAACATTAGCAATAACTTTATCATATTAAAGGCATACTAGCAACTTGTTAATCATGTTAGAAACATTAGAAACAATGCTAGCAACTTGCTAATCATGCTAGTAACATGTTAATCATGCTAGAATCATGCTAGCAACATGCTAATCATGTTAGAAACACACTAGCAACTTGCTGATCATGCTAGAATCATGCGAACAACATGCTAGTAACATGTTAATCACATTAGAAACGTTATGTTTTTTAAACTACTTTAAACTTCAAACTGTTTTAGACTAAGAACCGTCAAACTTAAAACTTAACTATTAAAACTTGTAAAAGTTTTTAAACTTCTAAAACGTAAACTTTTTAAAGCTTTTAGAACCTTTTAAAACTTTCTCAAGCCAACTTCAACTTTTTTAAATCTAGTTTGTGTTTAAAATGGCATAAAAATCCAGACTGATTCAGTTGATTCCGCCTGTTATTCAGTGTTGTAGTTCATCTGGTAGCTTGTTAGTTTGACTCAAGGCTGAGAATTATTGAAAGGAAAATGAATGAATGGCAAACTGCGTGGAGGTAAACGTAGACGCTCAGTGTTGTGTTGTCAGCGAGAGGAACTCAAACCCTGCGGCTCCGTCTCCTCCTCACCCTGATTAGCACACAGGAGAAGGCCGCTCGCGTATCGCTTTACCAGAGGTTAAGAGGGTTGTATTTAAACATGAAAAGCAGCGTCTGAGGTGTTCCCGTGTGTCATATAATCAATCAAACTCAAGTGTATTTACCTCACAGGTGGATGGAATTACACCTGCGTCAAAACTGCGAACGCTTCGCCTGAAATCAGATAACGCTCACGCTGTATCTGTGTTCAGCGCTCATTATCAATGCTTATTTACGCTCTTCATTTGCACTCGCTCCTTTTTGAATGGTTTTACATACAGAAGAATAACAAAAGTCAGACTTTTAGACTTCACTGATGTGACAGTCAAAATAAAAGCACAGGAAGTGAAAATTAACTCGACGGTGATCGCTGCATCAGTGCGTGTTATTCTAAAGAGTAAATATTTATCTTAATCTATAATCTTTCATCAGAATGAGTCATTTTACGTAAGTGAATGACGCTTCATGTTGACTTTACACTGTCTTATCTCTTGAGCTGATCTTTGTGTCTTCAGGGCCATATTTCTGAACATCCCATCTGCCTCATGAGTTCCAGGGTGAAATAATTAAGCTTTAAAGCTTATTGGTGCTTCATTTTGATTAAAAACGGTGCAGGAATGCAGTCAACATTTAAACCATACTGGATCTAAAATGGTGAAAAATGTTTGTCAGATATTATAAAGTTAATTAAAGATGAAGTGGAATGCAAATGTGAGACGAAAAAAATATATATTGAGAAATTGAACATAAAATATTACTGAAACTAAAACTGAAATAAAAATGAAGCTAGTTATTAATATTAAATGTTAAAACTAAAATTAAAATGAAAACTGAAAAATATTACAAAAATTTAAATACTAATACAAATAAATAATAACAAAATGACTTGCACTAAAATTCAAATGAATACTAAAAATATAACAATAAAATCTTATTCAAAATATTAATCAGTGTTGTTATTAACTAAAAAATCTATTATAAATATATATTTTTTAAATAAAGATTAAATATAAATGTTTAAAAAGTTTAAAGTACTAAAATTACTAATACTGTAATATATATATATATATATATATATATATATAGAGAGAGAGAGAGAGCTAAATTGAAGTATTAAAAGACTACTAAAAAATTAAAAAGCTAAAATTAAAATGAACACTGAAAATCTAAAAAAAAAAAATCTAGTTCAGTTAATTAAATTTATTAAGTATTAAAATTAACGAAGTATTAAAATGACCAAAAACAAAATCATTTTGTTATTTAAAATAGATTAAATATAATGAGGTATAAATGTGAGATTTAAAAAAGTAAATTTAAATTTAGTTAAAATTAATAAAAATAAAACAAATTTTAATTACTTTTTAAAATGACCAAAAACAGAATCCTTTTGTTATTTAAAATAAAGATGACATATAATGAGAATTATAATATGAGATGGAAAATGTAAACTTAAATTGTTAAAGTAAAAAACAAAAAAACAAAAAAAAAAAACAAACGTTTGTTTAAATACTAAAATAAACAGAAACAGAAAAAATAAAATAAAGCAAAATCTAAATTTTAACTACTGAATCTTAAACCAAAACTAAACTGAAAACATATAAATAAAAGCTAATTTAAAAAATATTATTCAGTGTTATTGTTAACTAAAATTATAAAATTACTAATTACTACTATTTTTTTTAAATAAAGATGAAATATAAATATGAGATGGGGAAAAAAACTCTTAATTTTTAAATAAAAAAAAATAAAAAAAAGTTTCCGTACTAAAATTAATAAATCTGAAATATAAATAGAGCTAAATCAAAATATTAAAACACTTCTGAAAAACTAAAAAATAAAATTAAAATGAACACTAAAAATATATATAAATAAAACTGAGTTGAATTAAGTTTATGAAGTATTAAAATTAAATAACTTTTAAAATGGCCAAAAACAAAATAATTTTGTTTAAAATAAAGTTGAAATATGAGATGGATTTATAATCTGAGATGGGGAAAAAAAAAGTAAACCTAAATTTAGTTAAAGGTAAAAAAAAAAAAAACAGTTTAAGTACTAAAGTAAACTTAAACTGAAATAAAAATAAAGCAAAATCGAAGTATAAAAAAACTACACAATCTTAAACCAAAACTAAAATAAAAAACTTAAAATATAAAAATTAAATGAAATACTAATATATAAATAATACTAAAAAAGAAATATGAATGCGTCTTTGGATGTTTGTCTTTATACCTGAAGCCCATTCATTGGATGAAACTGGAAAAATATTATATCTTATATCTAAAATGTACATCTTAATGGTTGACAAGGTTTTTCACTGACTGAACACAATAAAAGAAGTCAACCTGCTGGCCACTGTTTGGATGCATTGCTTGATTTGAACATTTCAGCAGTTTGTAACTGAATGCATGTGTGTTTTTCCTGCAGAAGTTTCCGGAGCTGAAGTTTAAATACGTGGAAGAAGAGCAGCCTGAGGATTTCTTCGTCCCGTACGTCTGGTCTCTGGTGTTTAACTCTGGAGTGGGTCTGCACTGGAACTCTCAGGGCATCGAGCTGTTCGGCATGGACTCGCCCTGACGGCCTTCAGGTGTCTGTCTGTGTAAGTGCCTACATACAGCTCACACGTCGCATACAGAACCCCTGAGCTTCCGTCCTCATCGCACCGCTCAAAGGGCTGCAGCTTCTGCTCCGCTGACAAACACGGACGCCCGTCGCCGGCTGCACTTGAATTCTGGGACTGGTACGATTTGGGATTTCAGTCACTGGTCTGATGTAGCTACAACACTTCGGTTGATTGTAATAATCATTTGTTTTTGTTTTGTTTTGTTTCTGTTTGTGGGGAAATTTAAGTCTGGACTGACGGTGAACATTTATCATACTTTGACCCCATTAGGAATGATTCTTAAAGGAATAGTTCATCCAAAAAATTATTTTTGCTGAAAATCCATCCAAGATGTAGATGAGTTCATTACTTTTTCAGATTTGGAGAAATTTAGCATCACTTGCTCACCAATGAATCTTCTGCAGTGAATGGGTGCCGTCAGAATGAGAGTGCAAACAGCTAATAAAAACATCACAATGATCCACAAGTAATCCACACCACTCCAGTCCATCATTTAACATCTTAACTCACCAATGAATCTACTACAGTGAATGGGTGCCGTCAGAATGAGTCCAAAACAGCTAATAAAAGCATCACAATGATCCACAAGTAATCCACACCACTCCAGTCCATCATTTAACGTCTTCACTCACCAATGAAATTACTAAAGTGAATGGGTGCCGTCAGAATGACAGTCCAAACAGCTAATAAAAACATCACAATAATCCACAAGCAATCCACACCTCTCCAGTCCATCATTTAACATCTTAACTTACCAATGAAACTACTAAAGTGAATGGGTGCCGTCAGAATGAGAGTCCAAACAGCTAATAAAAACATCACAATAATCCACAAGTAATCCACACCTCTCCAGTCCTTCATTTAACATCTTAACTTACCAATGAATCTACTACAGTGAATGGGTGCTGTCAGAATGAGAGTCCAAACAGCTAATAAAAACATCACAATAATCCACAAGCAATCCACACCACTCCAGTCCATCATTTAACATCTTCACTCACCAGTGAAACTACTAAAGTGAATGGGTGCCGTCAGAATGAGTCCAAAACAGCTGATAAAAACATCACAATGATCCACAAGTAATCCACACCACTCCAGTCCATCATTTAACATCTTCACTCACCAATGAAATTACTAAAGTGAATGGGTGCCGTCAGAATGACAGTCCAAACAGCTAATAAAAACATCACAATAATCCACAAGCAATCCACACCACTCCAGTCCATCATTTAACATCTTAACAAGCCAAAAGCTGCGTGTTTGTTAGAAACAAATCCATCAAGATGGTTTTAACTTCAAACCGTTGCTTCTGGCTAAAATATGACTCCATAATCCATAATAACGCTTCCGCCAGTGAAAAAGTCTGAATCAGGCAAGAAATATGTACTGAAAAACAGCTCTAGACAAAAATGTGGGTGGATTGTGATGTGTGAGACAACATTAGATGGACTTTTATTACTGGAGGAAGTGTTGTTATGGATTATGGAGTCATATTTTGGCCAAAAGTAATAGTTTGAAGTAAAAAATGCCTTGATGATGTTTTTGTTTCTTACAAAAATACAGCTTATTGCTTTTTTCAAGATTTTAATTAATAGACTGGAGTGGTGTGGATTACTTGTGGATTATTGTGATGTTTTTTTATCAGCTGTTTGGACTCTCGATCTGACGGCACCCATTCACTGCAGAGGATCCGTTGAGCAAGTGATGCTCAATTTCTACAAATCTGATGAAGAAACAAACTCAATTACATCTTGGATAGCCTGAGAGCGAGTACATTTTTAGTACATTTTCATTTTAGGGCAAACTATTCTTTTAAGGAGCTGATTTATTATGCACAGCTTCATCACATAACACTATCTTACGACAGCATTTTAGTGCCACGTTAAAAAAAAAAAATTCTAAGATTAAAGTCATATTTTGAGAATTAAGTGAAAATTATGAGAATAAAGTCTTAATATTTTGAGGATAAAGTAATAATTACGAGAGTAAAGTAAAAATACTATGAGAATAAAGCCATAATTTTCGAGAATAAAGTTGAAATATTTTGAAAATAAAATTGAAATGTTTTGAGAATGAAGTCGAAATTACGAGAATAAAGTCAAAATTAAAGTCAAAATTGAGAATAAAGTTGAAATTGCAAGAATAAAGTCGAAATTATGAGAAATAATTCAATGCAATAATGAGATTTAAGTTCTCATATTCTGAAAGTATATTCTCGAAACATTTTGACTTTATTCTCGAAATATTTCCACTTTATTTTTCTGCTATTTCACTTAATTATTTAGTATTTCGACTTAATTCTTAAAATATTTTGACTTTATTTTTAAATATTTCGACTTTATTCTCGTAATGTTTTGACTTTATACTTGAAATATTTTGACATTATTCTCGTAATATTTCGACTTTTCTCGAAGTACTTTGACTTTATTTTTATAGTATTTTGACTTTATTCTCGTAATATTTAGACTTTAATTCTCTTTAATCTCATAATCTTAGATTTTTTTTTTTTTTTTTTAGCATGGCACTAAAACACCGTCATACTTTATCTATAGTAAGTTACAAATAAATATATTTGACCGTTTTTGGCTTGTTTTATAGGATGCGTTGCTGTTTTAAATTAAGTTATTTATTGCCATTATATTGTACCCATATGCCACCCTTATATAATCTACATCCGAGCATCTGCACAAAGAAAAACCAAAACATTTATATATGAATATGTATAAACCTATATAACGATTGATTTATTTCCTGACGTTTGCTGTTCATCTTTGGCAGATCTTTGAGAAAATGTCTCTCATTCAAGTGGTTTTCTAAACGTAATAAGAGGAATAATACATATTTAGATACTTGTGTAATAAAATAAGCAACTTTCCCATGTAAATGCAGTTTAAGTGTATGATTTATGATGTATATTATAGAGTCAGATAATCGCATGTACATTATTGTATAGACAAATACACACTGCGTTTGCCACATTGCCATTTTCATTTTTTTAGGTACAGCGATGGAAAATCTTTCCTGACGGATGACCTGCGTATATAATTGATAAAGCGTAGGGTAAATGTTCCCCCGTTACTGATCACTTTAGGTCTTATTACACCCCTGTTACACAAGCTAAGCATAAAACAGTCCGGATTCACACTTTTGTTTGTTTTTGCTTAATTCGTTTTCTTTTTTGTATTTGCATTGAATCTCATATTTAATGTTTAGAATGTATTCTGCATAGCATCTGTTTTTCCCCCCTCTTTTTCTTGCATATTTATGTAAAAAGTAATTACATTTTGTTTTAATTGCAAGTTTAGGTTTTTGGAAATTAATTGAGGAGTGAAACTGGTTTAGGAGTTTAGTTGGCATTAGTCTTTCTACAGTGTGAAATAGCACCAATAAAACACCCGGCTGTAATTCTAGGCCTTCTTGTGGTTCTTTAAAGTGCATATTAAATGTTGCATGCAAGAGCTGCTTGTTTTTCTTTGCAGGGCCTAAAAGTGAAAAAGTATTTTGGAGAAAATTAAATGTGCTGAACCAGTTCTCCTGAAAACGAGGACGGTGACTGTTGAGCGCTTTCCATTACAGAATAAGTGAATCATGGGAGTCAAATACGCCTGTGAAATGAAGCGTTTCTACAAAGGCGTCAGTAACCGAAACCTTTTGTGATGCTCCGTCCGCACGCATCCGTATAAATCAGCGCGACGTGAACAAAAGCGCTTGTTTGTGAGTGTTTGGAAAAGTCTGTTCATTTGTTTGTCTAATCTAAAATGACAGTGAATGAATGAAAGCCTTAAAGCTTTTTTTTTTCCCCCTCCCAAGTGGCTGTTGCTGTTAAAACGAGTCGTTTAGGAGATAAAAGCTGATGGGCGTTTGTGCGTTCTTGAGCAGGAATGCACAGGAAGACGGCGTTTACTGTAATTACAGCTCTCAGAGACAGAGTTTCCATCAGAGACGCTCCATTCATACAGTCACGGCGTCACGTTTCACCATGTTATACCACAAACTGCACGTTTATTAGTGCTAAATGTGTAAACATCTAGTTATGCCATTTAATTTTTTTTATATAAATTAGAAATTAATTTAAAAGTTGTAATCGCTCAACTATTGCTGTTTTTTTTTAAATCGTTTAGAACTATTAAAAAAATAAAGTGGCTCAGAACTATTGTTTTAAAAAAATTACATTTCTTTGAATTATTGCTAAACAATAAAAAACACTGAAATATTGTTTAAAAAAAGGTAATCACTTAGAATGATCACTTACAAGTTAAAAGCGCTCAGAGCTATTGTTGAAAAATTTGAATCGCTCAAAACTATCGCTAAAATAATTAAAATCGCTCAGAATTATTGTAAAAAAATTAAATAGCTCAGAACTAGTTAAATTTTGAATCGTTTAGAATTATTGCTGTTAAAAACTGCTTAGAACTATCACAAAAAATGAAATCGTTAAACAGAAATAAAATTGCTCAGAAAAATAAAAAACACTCATAATTATCATTAAAAAAATTCAGTTGCTTAGAATTATTGCTAAGAAGTTAAAATCGCTCAGAACTATCACTACAAAAATTCAAATCAAACTTTTGTTGAAAAAATTTAAAACAATTATTACTAAAAAATTAAAATCTGAAAACTTCATTCATTTTTTAAAAATGTAAACTAAAAATCACTGTCACTTAAAAATTTAAATTGCTCAGTAGTATCAGTAAAAAAAAAAAAAATGCCATTTCTATTTTTTTATGTTTTTTTTGGTTTTCTTTTTTATTAGGGGCCAAACACCGAAGGTGCGTTTCTTCTGCAATTGAGCCTATGGCATCCTATAGAACCGCTTGTGGGAAACTTATAAAATTTGGCACACTGATAGAGGACAGTCTCAACATTAACTATAACAAATTTGGAGTCTCTAACTCAAACTCTCTAGCGCCATCACTTGTCCAAATTTTCACTCATGTTTATGCTAATAGCTTTTGAACCGTAAGGCACAGAAGCAGAATTTTTTCCTCAGAATCCTTGGCTCAAGCCGAGTTGAATTAGCAACAAATGTAAAAAATCGTAAGGTTTTTTTTTTTTTAATTGTTTGAAAAACCTACTTTTTCAAACTCGTACTCGACGGTTTGTCTGATTTTCACCAAAATTGGCTCAGATCATCTTCAAACCATGCTGGCAAAAAGTTATGAAATTCAAGTTTACTCAGACCGCTCTCGAATAATGTGTGAACGAATTCTACGAAAAGCACTTAAAAGTGGATGTGAGGCTATATCTCTGCAACGGTTTGGAGTATTGAGACCAAACTTGGTGTGTGTTATAACAAGCATGACCTGAGGCTACCTGCAGCGCTTCGGCACAGTGCCACCTAGTGGTCAGGAGATACGAAAAAATGGCTATTTTAGCTTATAACTTCTGAACGATTTGGCCAAAAATCACAAAACTGGTGTCTTTAGATTCGGTGCATCATGCTGGTGCATATTTTCCCATGTCAGCCATTTTGGGCATCTGCCATTTTGAATTATGTAGTAAAATGCTATATTTTATAAACGCATTGACGTATCGTTACAAAACTCGGTATGGGTCATCAGCGCGATGCCTTGAAGGAGCCTGAGAAGTTTCGAGCCAGCACCACCTAGTGGTAAAATCAAATATTTGCATGCTTATAACTTTGAGTGTGGTCGACTTATTTTCACGGGAGTCACCTTTTTAGACTCCTGAATCCTTGCCGACGATACCAAACATGCCAGGTTTTGCTGTATGGTTTGTGCAACGTTGCATTTTAGCGCTTAGGGGCCAATATCTTAGAAACCGTTACTCCTATCGACACAAAACCACTGTAGAAAATTCGAAAAAACACAGTGTGTCAAATTTGGATAGTAAGTGGCAAAAAAAATGCAAACAAAGTCAGCCATATGGCATTTTTTCTCTTCTAATATATAAAAATATCTATAACTCCAAAACAAAATGAGGTATTTTCACCAAAATTTGGCACACATATGTATGGGCACACTCTAGGGACACTTAAAGAATTTGGTGGGATTGTGCCTCTTGGTGGCGCTATAATTGAACAAAACATGAAATTGCCGTTGGCTACAATAGAGTATTATGATATAAAATGCTACATTTTTACCAATGCATTGGTGTGGCATTACAAAACTTTGTATGTAGCATCAAAACCATGACCTGAAAACATTATGATAACCGATTAAATCATATTACTAGTGGTTGCTTTCATGATTTTTCAGCCATTTTGACTAAAATCACCTTTAGATGGCTTTAATATCTCATGGCTGCATGCCAGGTCTGATGCTTTCCTTGTCTAGTGCTTGGCTTCGTAATTGCTGCTTGCAGCTATATTTCTTATTGTTGTTATTATTAATATCAAATGTTGGCTTGAGTGTTTCTTTTATTTCAAGTAGCAGAAGTGTTTTTTATGGTTTCAGTTTTACTCTGCTATAATAACTCTGGGTTTCATATAATGCAGAATGGAGCTGAAGCCTGTGTTTGGAGGTGTGTGTGTGTGTGTGTGTGTGTGTGTGTGTGTTTGTCTTTCAGCGCGAGCAGCAGATGGTGGAGGTTTTGCCGCAGTGTCTGTCTGTCTTACCTGTGAGGTCACCTTCTCTATTCCTGGCTCTGTCGTTCAGGTGAATGAGAGCACTGTGGGATTGTGGGTATTGTATTTCCAGCAGACAGCAGCCAAATGATGTATCTTTGATATTCCATATAAACGATATTATCACTGAGAATGATTAAATAATGACTTTTGGGTGAATTACTGCTTTGACTTGGCCTCAACCCAAGTTTAAGCGCTTGCTGATATGTTTAGGTCCATTTTATGTGATATGCATGAGGATGAGTTCTGTTTAATAATTTCTTAGTTAAATTTTTTATTTTTTGTTACAAACAGAGATCAGAGTTGAATTAAATGAAAATGTTTTATTTTCACAAATTTCATGTTTTTGTCCACTGTTATTTCAATATTATTGGTTTATTAATATTTTGAAATAGCTTTTTTATATTTCCGGTTTTGTTTTCATTTTTAATTAATTTGTTTATATATTTAATTTTTATGTGCCGTTTTGTTTTTAAAAATATATTTTTACTTTTTTTTTTGTAATTTAATTAATAATTCTTTTTATAATTCAGTTTTAGATTTATTTTAGTTACTAATTTCCAAGGCAGCATTCTAACATTTTCCTGTTCCAGTTCCAGTGCTCCTCTATTATTTGTATTTTCATTTTTTCATTGTTATTTCAATTGACAAAAATGTTTTTAAGTAGTTTGTCAATTATAACAAGTCCAGTCTTTAATTAAAAAAATCAAACGAATAATATATATATATTTTTGATGTTACTCATTTTTCTTTTTTTAATGTTTTGTAATGCATTACTCACATCTGTGCACAAATGTCAGTGTGTCTGGGTATTTCCAGGCAGACAGCAGGTCACATGTCTGGGTCATTCTCCAGATCCCGCCCACTCCACCGTGACTGGGGCATCACCATGACAACTGCCATGCTGTTGGCATTAGAAATGCTGTTAAACGTAGATTGACAGATAGATCGAAAGAGCAAAGAGCAGGATGTCATGCAATACTTGAAGATTTTGGCTTGGGACAGTAACAAACCACAGAGGAATATTCTAAGAACCATCACTAAAAAAAACTAAAAACTGTTTAGAACTTTTGCTAAAAAGAGTAAAATTGCTCAGAACTATAATTAAAAAAAAAAATTTTAGAATTAGAAAAAATAAAAAACACACATTTAATTAGACTTATCACTTGAAAGTTAAAAATAATTAAAATAATTAAAATAGTTCAGAACTATTGCTAAAAAATGTTAAATTGCTCAGAACTATTGCTTACGAAATTCAGTCACTCAGAACTATTGCTAAAATAATTAAAATCGCTCAGAACTATCATACAAATTTAAAATAGCTCAGAACTAACAAATGTAAAGCACTCAGAACCATTGTTAAAAAATTAACTGCTCAGAACTATTACAAAAAAATTAAAAGCCCCCCAATATTTAAATTGCTCAGAACTATCGCTAAAAAAACCCCCAGAACTATCGTTAAAAACATTCAAATCGCTTAGAATTATTGTTACAAAATTAAAATCACTTAGAATTATCACAAAAATGTAAAATGACTCAAAACTAACGCTAAATTTGTTTTTAATCGCACAAAATTATCACAAAAAAAATTTAAAAACAAATTCTAACCGTTCAGAACTGTTGATGGAAAAAAAATTAAATCGCTTAGAATTATCGCTACAACATTTAAATTGCTTAGAATTATCACTGAAAAGTTAAAATCGCTCAGAACTATCACTACAAAAATTCAAATAGCTCAGAACTTTTGTTAAAAAAAAATTTGAATCGCTTAGAATTATCACTAAAAAATTCAAATCACTCAAGACTACCGCTAAAAATTTAGGTCACACAGAACTATTGCTAAAAAAATTAAAACCGCTCAGAACTACTGCTAAAAAAATTTCAGTTGCTTAGAATTATCGCTAAAAAGTTACAATTCCTCAGAACTATCACTACAAAAATTCAAACCGCCCAGAACTTTCGTTAAAAAATTTTAAATTGCTTTGTTCTGAGCAATTGTAACTTTTTAGCGAGAATTCTAAGCGATTTAAAACTTTTTAACGAAAGTTCTGAGCGATTAGAATTTTTGTAGTGATAGTTCTGAGGAATTGTAACTTTTTAGCGCTAATTCTATAACTACAAAAATTCGAATCGCTCAGAACTTTTGTTAAAAAATTTAAAGCGCTTAGAATTATCGCAAAAAAGTAACAATCGCTCAGAACTTTCGTTAAAAAAATTTTAATCGCTTAGAATTATCGCAAAAAGTTACAATCGCTCAGAACTATCAATACAAAAATTCAAATCGCTCAGAACTTTCGTTAACATTTTTTAAATCGCTTAGAATTATCACAAACTGCTCAGGCCTATCACAAAAAAAGTCCCTCAGCACTGTCACTTAAAAATCAAACCCATTAGCAAATGCATAGCAGTGTTCTAAAATCTGTTCAGAACACCTTAGAAACCTCATAGCAGCAATTTAAAAATGCCTCAAAACACCTGCATAGCAATGGTTATCAACCAAAGTGAACAGCATAGCATCACAAATCACAACATATAAATGTAGTTGAGGTTTAGTTGTTCCAAATCCAGTTTATCTTTCTGTTAACTGATCCAGTGGAGCGATTAAATGTCATATCAGACTGGTGAGGGTTAGAGTTCAGCTGACGGTCATAAAGCAGTTCCAGCTTTTACAGTGGCATTCATTGAGAGATTCAGGCAGAGCGGGGCATATGGCGTCCCATCTGGGGCTCGTGTCCCGTTTGATTCATTCACGGGGGCCGGTTTGTGCCGGGCGCCAGACGAGACGCCACCGGCCGCACGTACTTCCTTGCTGTTGTGTTTCCTTTTACATGTCAGTCCGTCCGTCAAACCTCTCAATGACGCGATTCTTCTGCTTTAGTTCCATCATGTCGAGTGTATGTCCTCCTCTGCTTCTCTAAATCTCTCTTCTGTCTGTGTAGGGGCCGCGTCGGCCCTTATAGCGGCTCCATTAGCCGTAGTTTGATGTAGTTTGTGTTCAGGGTAATTATATGAGGTAATTACATACATTCTGAGAGGCTGAACACATGAAAGTGCTGCAGTGATTGTGAGGAGAGGCCTGTCTTTAACATGCCTGCCATTTAACACAGGCTTTTACACTGAAAGTGCAGAGCAGCAGAATCCATACAGAGGCTGTTTGGATAGTTCGCTCTAATCCAGAGCAGCCAGTATTATTTTGTATTTACAAAATTGATTTTTGCTATTTTACATTTACATTTAGACATTTAGCAGACGCTTTTATCCAAAGGACAATGGAAGCAATCCAAATCAACAAAAGAGCAATAACTTATATTAAGCAAGGTTGTTTTTAATTCTATAATAAATAAAAAGAAAATAGACTAAAAAAGAAAAAGCATGCTGGTGAAAAAAGCTAGTGTTAGTTTTTATTTTTATAAAAAAACAAGCAGAAAGTAAATGGAGTATAAGTCTAAAAGTTTTTTTTTGTATGCTTTTAGATTTCATTTTAACTTCATTTGTCGTTTAGTAATTTAGCGAGTTTGTCATTTCTATTAGTTTTTTAGTTTTAGTAGCTGTTATTAGTATTAAATTAATAGGTCTGTAAAAATTACATGCGTGTTCAGATAGATAGTTACTATTGCTAAAAAATATATAAAAATTGCTCAGAACTATCGCTAAAAAATGAAAATCGCTCAAATCACTCAAAACTAACACTGAAAAAAAATGGCTTAGCACTATTGCTAAAAATTGCTCAGAATCATCGCTAAAAAATTTTAATTGTTCAAAACTAACACTGAAAAAATTAAAAGTGCTCAGAAGTATCGCCATACAATCGCTCAGAAGTATCACTAAAAAATAACAAACACTCAGCCTCAGCGTTAGCTCAGAACTATTGTTAAAAAAATTTTTAATCGCTTAAAATTATTGTTTAAATTAAAATCCCTTAAAAGTTATGGCTAAAAAATTTAAATCACTTAGAATTATTACAAAAAAAATGAAAAAAATTTTGGCTCAGAAATATCACTGAAGTAATAAATGCTCAGAAATATTGCTTAAATTTTAATTGCTCTGAGCTATTGCTAAAATAATTAAAATCACTCAATAACTAAAATTTTTTTAGAACTATCGTTAAAAAAAGTAATTGCTTAAAATGATTGTCTAAAAATGTTGCATTACTTTAAATTTATGCAAGAAATGTAAAGCTCTTAGAATTATCACAAAAAATTGTAATCGCTCAGAACTATTGCTGAAATAATAAAAATTACTTAAAACATTGCTAAAAAATTTTAATCACTGAGAAGTACTGCTAAAAAATAAAAATAGCTCAGAACTATTGTTAAAAAATTAAATTGCTTAAAATTATCTTAAAATTTTAAAATTACTTACAATTATTGCTAAAAAATAGTCACTTAAAATTAACATTAACAAACTGTAATCCCTTAACTATGGCTAAAATTATGAAAATTGCTCAGATATATCTCTATAAAAATTTGTCACTCAGACCTATCACAAAAAAACGCTCAGAACTATCATAAAATAAAACACTCGTAATTATTGCCAAAAGAAATTGCTCAGAACTATCGTAAAATAAAACACTTGTAATTATTGTGTAAAAAAAAGCTCAGAACTATCGTAAAAAAATTTAATCACTTAAAATTATTTTAAAATCACTTAAAATTATCGCTAAAAAATCTAATCACTTAGCATTAACATAAAAAACTTTAATCCCTAAAATAATGAAAATCACTCAGAACCATCGCTAAAAAAAGTCACTCAGACCTATCACAAAAAACGCTCAGAACTATCGCTAAAAAATCGCTCATAATTATTGCTAAAAAATAAAAATAGCTCAGAACTATCGTAAAAAAAAATTTAATCGCTTTAAATTATTGCTTAAAATTTTTAAATCACTTAAAATTATAAAAAAAATGTAATCACTTAGAATTAACATTAAAAAACTTTAAACCCTATCTTTAAACCCAACTATCGCAAAAATAATAAAAAACACTCAGAGCTATTGCTGAAAAATTTTGTCACTCAGACCTATCACAGAAAAAAAAAACGCTCAGAACTTTAGCAAAAAAAAAATTCATAATTTTTGCCAAAAAAATTAAAATAGCTCAATAACGCTCATAACTGCCATTTAAAAAAAGCGCAGGATAAATAGATAATGTTTGTTTATAGTCTGCATTCTCTATCTCGTCATGGTCTGCTTTCGTTCCGCTCTGACAGCGTGACCTTTGACCTCATCAATAGGGTCAGCTTCCTGTGGTCTGTTGTTTGGGTTTCTAACAGTCAGTTGATCTGCTTGAGTGTGAAGAGGCAGAAGTTCTCAGAAATTCACATTAGCCAGATGTCAACACGTGCTGGATCTACAGAAAATTGAGTTTATACAAAAATAAGTGGACTGTTTTGAGGTAAATCAGGCCTTGAACCGAATGAAACGGCTTCAGGTTCCTCCAGTGGAGTGACATCTGTGAAATCTGCGAGATCTGCGTCCTCCGGTCATTTATTAGTGAGCTGTTCTCCATCATATCATTGTCCACATCTGAGCTTCAGCAGTTTCTTGTTGATCTATCAGGTGAGTCCGTGTTTGATAAATAAACAGCTGTTTTGTGCCTGAAGTCATGAATGTCTTTCCCTCACAGGTCAGTCAGTGTTGCCAAAACTGAAAAGCACCTGACAGTACATTTGCTTGACATTTGGATAAAATAAAAATGCAATAAAAGAGCAGACATGCATAGATTAGGACTGAAAAAAGAAAAAAAAAGTTAATGAGTTTACAAAAAATTAATTAATAAATAACACACACACACACACACACACACACACACACACATATATATAGTAATAAAATATTACATAAAGTTAAATAAAAAGTAAAGAAAACAATTGTAAATAAAAAAAATACCTAACACAAATTTATTTGCTTTAATACATTTGGACTAAATTAAAATAAAAGATAATACATGCATAGATAAAGAATTCATGATAAATTAGGACTGAAAAAAAAAAGTGTATATATATATATATACATACATGCATACATATATTGGAGAAAAAAATATCTATCTATATTTATTTTTTTTAGGAGAATACATTTAGATAACTCCTGAAAATAAATGTTAATATGAGTAACAATAATTAATAATTTGTATATAATGAAAAAGTAATCAAAAAGTCAATCAAATAAAATAAGAAAAAAATAAATAAAAGATACCTGACACAGGGTGTGTTTATATAATATATATATATATATATATATATATATATATATATATATATATATATATATATATAAATAAAAGCATACATGCTTAGATAAAAAAATATCTGTCTATATATATATATTTTTAGGATAATACATTTAATTATTTAATATAATCTAATTTAATATAATAAAAATATATATATTTTCAAATAATGAAAAAAATAATTAATGAATAATCCAAAAAAGGTAATCAAAAATATAAATAAATTTTAAAAAGTAAAATTGGAAAAAATATATATATTTAAAATTAATGAATTATATATGTATATGTATATGAGTGTGTGTGTGTGTGTGTGTGTGTGTGTGTGTGTTTTATATTTAATAATTTAGGATAATACATTTAGATATTTCTGAAAATAAATAAGTTAATATAAGTTACAATAATTATATATATAAGTAATCAAAAATATAAGTAAATAAATGTAAAAAAATGTACATAAAAAGATACATTTGGACTGAAAATAAAATAAAAGCATACATGCTTAAATATTTTATTTAGGATAATACATTTAATTTTTTAATGTAATCTAATTTAATATAATAAAAAAAATATATGTTAAAATAATGAAAAAATAATCAATAAAAAAGGTATTCAAAAATATAAATAATATTATATAAATAATTTTAAATAATTAAAAAAAGATTTATTTGAAAATTAAATTATTATATGAAAGACTGATGGCTAGTAGTGCTGGTGTCAGGGAGTGAATGTGTGACAGCAGCAGATCTTCATGAGCTCGCATGGCGCCAGCGGGAATCCACGAACAATAGCAGCCCATCATCATCATTATCATCATCATCATCATCATCGTCATTATCGTCCTATCTAGTCTAGTGCCCTGCAGTGACTCTGTGTCTTTCTCTCTTTCAGTGTATTATTAAATGACGCGATGGTGAAGTTTGAAGGTTATTTTGTCACTTATTTGATTTGATCAAACACTATCACACGGAGAGTGATGGATTCGCGTTCCCGTCGTGACGCCATCACGGAGGCCACACAGGTCTGCGCGCCCCCGATTGCGTCATTCCAGTCATTGTGACAAGCGGCCAGACAGCGTCCGCGCGCGCAGCCCGTCTGTCACCCCTGCGGTCACCCGGCGCGCGCCATTGTGTCGTCCATTGATCAGAGGGCGCGACCCCTTTCATTCCGCTGAAAACCCCGCGAAACGGTTCAGGGTTTGCAAGAAGCATCCAGTTAATGACAGAGAACAGACATGAAGGCTGTCGAGCTGTTTATGAGATTGAAGCGTCGGTGTGTGAGAGAGCAGTGACTCATCTGATGCACCAAAGCTCTGCACATCCTCACAAATATCTGTTTTATTACCGTTACTGACTCTTTCAGTCACTACTTTGTGTGTGTGGGTGTGCGTGTATATTTTAACCATGTGATATATTTCTCACCAATAGGCGGCAGCAGTTCATGAGTTCTTATATACAGACAGGCACGTTCACCCATTCACAAACACTGCCAATGCAATAATAATAATCATATTTTATATTGTTATATAATATAATAATAATTGTGTTATAATGTTTTATATTATTATAAAATATAATAATATTTATTATTCATTTATGGATTGTAATATAGTACAACAACAACAATAGTAATTTACTATTATTATTATTATTATTATTTTATTATTATTAAAAGAATTTTAAACTATTTTGTTCCTGCGCCTAATATATCACATATATTATACATATGTATATAGTAATAAATAAAATAATACAATTTTGGTATTATATATAATAATTGCTAATAATTAACTACAATATATAGTAATATTTTTTACTAATTATTTAGTAAATCATTTTAATATTATTATTATTCCATAATTTAATAAATACTTTATAAATAAAAAGTAAGGAAAAATAATGTATAATATTATAAATGTTAATTTATTATATAATATAATAATAATTGTATTATCATAATGTTTTATATCATAAATATATAATATTTAATAAAAAATAATGGATTATAATATAGTATAACAACAACAGTAAATTATTATTATTATTATTAAATTTATTAAAATTATTTTGTTCCAACATCTAATATATCACATATATTATAAATACATGTGTAACAATAAATAAAATAATAAAATATGGCAGTATATATAATAATTGTTAATAATTAACTATAATATATAATAGTAATAGTGCATTATTTTATTTAAATTATTTAGATTTTTAATCAATTATTTAGTAAATAATGAAAAATAAAATAATAAAACATAATGTAGTAAAACTATTTTGTTCCTATATTCCTTTTTAACAATTATTTAGTCACTCATTTTTACTAAAATAATATACTAAATAATAAAAAAATAAAAAATATACCTTAAAACTATTTTGCTCCCAAATCGAAATAATATACAAAATATATTATACATGTTATTTCATTATATTTGCATGCACATTTCACAACTTAAAGAAATGTCCTGATTGCATCATAAATATTTGTTGTTATACTTGTGTATTTTAGTGTGTGTGTGATTCATTCTTAATGTGAACTTACCTGTGCGCCTGGCGCCAGTTTGTGTGTGTGTGTGTGTGTGTGTGTGTGTTTCCTCAAAGGACACTTTATAGCACAACAGCACAAACACACGATTTTAATTCCATCTGTTACACTGTAACTTTATAAACTCTGTGTCCGATGTGTCAGTCTGATGGTACATGTTACTTTGTTTTATGTTTGCGCAACACAATCACTTTTTCCTGCTTGTTCTTTTTTTTTTTTTTTTAAAGCGACAGGGTGTCTAGACAATCACATGACCCCCGACGCGCCAATGAGAGACACGCACACACCGAGCGAGCGAGCGAGAGAGAGAGAGACACACAGGCGTCTGATCTTCATCTCGTTCTCAGTCCTTTAGTTCTTCATCGACTCGCTCGCGTCTCGCACGACTCGGAAACTTCCCGCATATTTTACGATCTGGAGACGGATTTTTGTGGATATTTCGAGCGTATACAATACCGTACCGTGTTAATTGTCGTCGTGGAACGCGAGAGGCTTTTCTTCAGCGGGGTCTGATGTGGATTTATCGGCTGCAGATTTGATGTCAAACGAAGAAAACGGCAGATTAATAATCTCGAATCTGAACGACCGCTGTGGATTAAGATCGAACTCAAGGTTTCTCATGGATCTGTTCCGATGATTGCGCACTGAAATCGTTTCCAGCAGCCCAGACAGTCGTTTCAAGCTTTTCATTTTTGGATTTCGTCTGGTGAAATATTAAAAGTCTGGCGTATGAAACGGATCGCGTCCGCTTCTCCTGCTCGCCGTTTCTCCGCCGTCTGCTCTGCGCCTGTGGATTCGGACCTCCGGATCTTCATGACTTGCGGACAAAATGGCCGTTTTGTAGCCGGGGAACCCTCTTGTCGTCCCGCATGTTCAGGACCAAACGATCGGGGCTCGTCCGGCGACTCTGGAGGAGCCGCGCGCCCGTGGAGGGCGACGGGGACGCGGATACCGGTACGCGCGGTGGCGGCGGTGGCACCGCGGGCTGCTGCCTCGGGAAACCGGGCGCCAGCAAGCCGAACCCCGGCACCGAGGCCGAACTGAAAGCGCTGACATACTCGATCCTGAAGAAGATCAAGGAGAAGCAGCTCGAGGTGCTCTTGCAGGCGGTCGAGTCCCGCGGGGGAGCGCGGAGCCCCTGTCTCCTCCTGCCCGGCAAAGTGGACGCCAGGCTGGGTCAACAGTCGTACCCGCTGCCGCTGCTGCTCTACAAGGTGTTCCGGTGGCCGGACCTCCGGCATTCCTCGGAATTAAAGAGACTTTCGTGCTGTGAATCTTACGGGAAAATCAACCCGGAGCTCGTGTGCTGCAACCCGCATCATATGAGCAGACTGTGCGAGCTCGGTACGAACCTTTCACGTATTTCGTGCTGCTTTTTGGAAATGATGTGCTAAATCAGCTGGCTTTCTCTCCTGCGCGTTATTACAGTCGTTGAAAATCATATAGGAGCTTATTCTGGCTCTTCTGTACAAGAACAAGTATAGAGTGCCCGTGTAGGACTGTAATAACATTCACATAACAGTGGCGTTTTGTGGCATTTAATTACAGCTCTGTTCTTAGAACAGAATAGACAGGAAAGTATTAAAAATATAGGGGATTTGAACTAAAATTATTCTAGATGTTGTTTCAGCTAAACATTTTGTCTTGTATATGACCATGGACCACAAAAACAGTCTTAAGTAGCATAGGTATGTTTGTAGCAATAGCCAAAAATACATAAAGTTTTTCTTTTATGGCAAAAAGAATAGGATATTAAGTAAAGATCATGCTCCATGAAGTTATTTCATAAATATACTGTAAATATATTATAACTTAATATGCATTGCTCAGAACTTTTCTCAATATTTAGATTTTTTTACTCCCTCAAATTCCAGAATGTCAAATGTTGTCATTTTCTATCAAACCATACTTAAATGGAAAGCTTACTTATTCAGCTTTCAGATGATGTATAAATCTCAATTTGAAAAAATTGATCCTTGTGACTGGTTTTGTGGTCCAGGGTCACATAAATGTAGAAGATCAAATAAACTCAGTCTTTACTCATATAGTAGCCAATAGTTTATGTGGTTCAGAATTTTAATTCTGTTAAATACATGTCCTCTGCAATATAGTGCAAACTTAAATATAAGAAATTTGAGTCAAATAATGCACTTCTTATCATATATGTGCTCCGCTTTGGTGGTTTTACAATAGCTCAGCCAACTTATTCATCAAATAAGTGCCATCCTATGAGCTACTGATTATAATTATTATTCTTATACAGTGATGAATGTTGTGTTTCCATGTGGATAAATGCAACAGACTTTTCAGCTGGACCTCCATCCAGTCTGTGGTTGTTCATGTGAAACCCGCCGGAGGCCCCAGTGTTCAGTGAAGTTAGTTTGCAGTGGTGTGTGTGTGTGTGTGTGTGTGTGTGTGTGTGGAGTCTGGCGCCAGGCGGCCGTGTGTTTATCAGAGCTGTCCTGCCTGTAACCCTCAGCACTACACAAACACTTTTCCCAGAGAATGCCAGGCCTTATCATCAGCCCACATCTCCACTCATGGCCTCTCTCTCTCTCTCTTTCTTCTCCTCCAGAATCCCCCCCACCCCCGTACTCAAGATATCCCACCGACTTTCTTAAACCACCTGGTAAGTTGAAGTTTCATCTTAAATTTAAGCAGATGTGGAGTCTTTCTAAAGTTTAAAGTTGTTTGCAGTGAAGTTTTGTTGCATGTTTACTATGATAATACCATGGTATTCTCACCATTTAAATGCAATCTCTTGTAAGATGAAAACTGGTCCTAAATTTAAACCAATTTGAAGGCTTCAAAAAGTCTAATTTGATTTACAAATAGCTTGCATTTAAGGTTTTTGCACATTTACTATAGAAATACCATGGTATCTTTGCAGTTTAAATACCATCCCACAAATGTTCTTAAAACTACTTGGTATGTTTAAGTTTCATTTTTAAATTTAAGCAGTATTGGAATCTTAATATGTTAAATTTGACTTAAAAACAGCTTGCACATTTACTATAGTAATATACCATTACACATATTTTCTTAAACTATCTTAAAGGTTAAAGTTTCATCTTAAATTTAAGCGGTTTTGGAATCTTAAAGTTTAGTTTGACTTAAAAATGCTTGCAATTAAGTTTTTTTTTTTGCACATTTACTATGGTAATACCATGGTATTCTTACCATTTAAATACCATCCCACTAGTTTTCTTAAACTATGTGGTGTGTTAATTATTATCTTAAATGTAAGCAGTTGGGAATCTTTGAAAAGTTTAGTTTTAGTTCAAAATAGCTTGCATTTAAGGTTTTTGCACATTTACTATAGTAAAACCATGGTATTTTCACCATTTAAATACCATTACCATTACACAGATTGTTAAGTTTCATCTTAAATTTAGGCAGTTTTGTAATCTTAAAGTTTAGTTTGACTTAAAAACTGCTTGCAGTTAATTTTTTTGCACATTTACTATAGTAAAACCATGGTATTCCTACCATTTAAATGCAATCTCTTAGATTTTCACAACCCACCTTGTAAGCTGAATAATCATCTTAAATTTAAACCAAAATGAAGGCTTCAAAAATTGTAATTTAACTTACGAATCGCTGTCAATTAAGTTTTTTTGCAGATTTACGATAGTAATACCATGGTATTATGGCCATTTAAATACTATCTCATCAATTTTCTTAAACCACTTGGTATGTTTAAGGTTCATTTTACGTTTAAGCTGATGTGGAGTTAAAAATTGCTTGCAGTGGAGACTTACTATGGTAATACTATGGTATTCTGGCAATTTAAATACAATCCCACCAATTTTGAGTTTTTGGAGTCTTTAAAAAATAATTTGCGGTGACGTTTTGTATACCTTTAGTACCCTGCTATATATAATGATACTGTTTTGTAAATCTTAGTACATTTTCTAGGTTGTTTAGTCGTTGTACCATGAAGATAATAATCATTTTGTGGCATGATTTCAGCATATCTACCATTGTATTGAATGATTGCCATACTTCTCCTCCAAAGCACTAGTAATTGGAGTAAATGCATAAATGGCAGAGTATATGAATATGGTAATGATTCATTGTGTAACAGACGTTACGTTTGGCTGCGTTCTGAATGTTTGCAAAGAGTTCGGAAACGTAGATCACATAAAGGAAAGGCTGAGGGAGCTGATTTATCTGCTGAATTAATCTGAGGTTTTGGGAGTGTCGCTTTTGCGTCTTTCCTCTGAGCGTTTGCTTTCTCTCTACCCATAGGCTCGTAAGCATGTCCTGTATATTCGCTTCAGATAAGCGTGTTGTGTTTGGCAGCGTCCCGGATGAGGTTTCCTGCCGATCGGCCCGTAAAGATCCTTCTCGATCCCCGGCCAAAACTGCTCAGTTAAACAGTATCACTTACGCGTTGAGAAATTCATCCGAGTGCCTGTTTCGAAATTGCTTCTTTTAGCTCAAATTTGTGCGTCTCGATTATGTTTATAGTTACTTGTGTGTGTGTGGGAAACGAGTCTACGCTGACTGACATTGGCTCTCGCTCATTGAGTCATTCTTCTTTTATGAATCAGTTTGGGGTTTCGGAGCGACTGAGAGAGAAAGCAAGAATGTGAACGAGAAAAGGCGCCGCGGTGGAGGACAGGAAAGCCAGTTTGGGGAGGACATTTCCTGTGAGGACACACACACACATACACACTTCCATTAGCTGCGTTGGGCTCTTGGACGCGAGACAGAGAACAATAGAAGAAGGCTGATTTTCTCTGACTGAAAGAGAGAGTGACGCTGAACGCTGGGAGGAAGTTATTCGCCGCTTGTTCGAGTCTGTTTTGGGAGACGGTCTGTCAGTGGTTTAGGGAGCGACTGTCACACGTTCACGCGTTGTTCGCATCTAGGTGCGACGAAAAGCCGTTTATAGAGGCGAATTTGCATATCAATCATTATAAGCTCTCAGACACAAACGTTCACACTTGTAATGACAAAGAAAGCAAAGTTTCGGCAAGAACTAGTGACTTGCAAACACTTTTGTGTGCAGCAGAGATTTTAGCCACGTCATAGACACTAGACTCGTCTGATTTGAGTTTTTGGGTCTCTTAAGACTGTTTTAGTGTAGTTGTTGTGAGAAACTTGCGTGCTTGTTATGGATTGAATGGTTTCAAGCTCCTGGAAAATGAATCATGGTGTGTTGGACGCTGCTGCTTGATCCCACATCTTTTCCTCGCTCGCTCTCTCTCTTTGTGGTCAGGTTCAGGTTTGACCATGTGTCTCATTAGACTGACCACAGCTCAGGGAAAGTGTCCAGCTCCCCAAGTTGCTTCCGAAAGTGACACCATTTTACAGTCCGCACTCAGAATTTGGCTAATTTTCGGAAATATCCTCTAATGCTAAAGTTAAAAACTCATCATCCTTACAGATGGTTGGATGTCACTATGGGACATGTCCAAAATCTCATGTTAAATCAATGATATGTCTTATAAGTCAATGGAAATTAATTAACCCAGAGGGATTCCCAGGCTTTTGGATATTGGTGAATGGTAACATGACTTAAATATTATAATATAAATAAAATATTAAATATTTAAATAATTAAAAATAAAATATTTAAACTTTTTAGTAAGTGTTTAATATTGGTTAATATTTTATTTTATTACTGTTTTTTTCCATCAACTCATAAACCTCCAGTTTGGGAAGCCAAATTAGAAATTAGGTATTGATCTTTATTATTTTATCATTATTCTTATTTGTATTGGGATTTACAATGCTAGAATCTTGTCGTGACGCATGATTGAGATGATTCATGTTTAGTCCTAAATTTAGTCAGTTTTTTAGCCACACCTAGCCAAAACAAAGCTAATTTGATGAGAAGTCTTGTTAACTTTGGTAAAACAGGCTAATGCTAATGCAAACTAGTGGTGTGCTTTTCACAATCCCATGTTTTGCACTTGGTGTTGTGAAAAGCACCTCACAAATTAGCGTTATTTTTGCTATTTTAAACCATTTGACTCCTTTTGTTTGTTAGCATAAACCAAGTGTTAGATAAACCGCTCTGAATCATCATGTGACTAGTTCTTGATCTGTTTTCGGGAATGGTTTCATTGTGTCTAGCATGCTAGTTCATGTAAAGATGTTGAAATGGATTTACTTACAAGGAAATGATTAAGTTTAACCACAAAAGCTAATTCAATAAGAAGTCCTGTTAAAGATAGTAAGGCTAATTCTAACTTTTAAGGTGTTTTCAAAATCCCAAGCTTGGGATTTGGAAAAGTACTTCAGGTTAGCATTAGCATTAGCCTGTTTCTTTAGAAACCTAAAGTTTCTGACTCTCTATCTTTGCTAGCATAAACTAGGTGTTTACTAAACTGCTTTGAATCAGATCTATAGTTATTATATTTACCATAAATAATCTATTTTGCATTTGAAGTCATTTCTTTGTGCCTGACACGCTAATTCATGTACTGAATGGATTGTTTACTAGGAAAAGATTTAGTGCTTTTATCAAAACCTAGCAAAAAATAAAGCTAATTTGATGAGAAGTCAAATTAAGACATGCTAATGTTAACTTTTGAGGTGTTTTCTCAAACCCAAGATTGAGATTTAGAAAAGTACTTCAGATTAGCATTAGCATTAGCCTGTTTCTTTACAAACCTAAAGTTTCTGGCTTTATATCTTTGTTAGCATAAACCAAGTGTTAGCTAAACAGCACCGAATCGGATTTGTGATTATATTTACTATAAATCACCAGTTCTTGGTCTGTTTTAGGATAAAGTTTCATTGTGTCTAAAATCTTTACCTGAACGGATTGTTTACGAGGAAACGATTTTTTGTTAGCATAAACCGTGTGCTAGCTAAGCTGCTCTGAATCAGATCTATGGTTACTTTTAACATTATTTACCGTGGTAGTTTTTAAACGATCCTCTTTGGGAGACGTTCAGCTTTCATTGTGACTGACATACTTTCCCCAGCAGTTGTTTGATCACTGTAACTCCAGGAAACTGACGTTAGCTCTGAACATATGGAGGCAATATTCCAGCCCCGTTTATTAAAGGGTTAACATGAAAGAGGGAGCGACAGGGTGTTTTTCCTGTCTGCTCGCACGCCAATTAGAAAATTTACTGTACACAGTTTTCAAGGCTGCTGCTATTTCCTGACTAGCTCGTTGTTTCGGACTTGATGGAGTATATCCTGCTAAACAGTGTATTCCTATTAGAGCGCTTGCAAACCAACGCTAGACTTCCACGTCAGAAACGCTTTATTTATTTTGCATGACAGGAAAATGAACATCCGATTTGACCCAAAAATGCGGATGATGTTTTTTGTCTTAAGAGCTGGGCGGGTCTTTGAACCTCGTGATTGACAGCTGTCACTCTGTTTCTCCACAGATTCTCCAGGTTCTGTGCCTGCTTCCACTGAAACTGGAGGAACGGCGTATTCGGCCCCTATGGGGTTCTCAGGTGAGAGCTCAAGACCATCCTTACCTGTTTGAGGGTCTTTGAACCCGTTTGTGTTGGTTTCTTAAATCCAAAACTGCTGAAAATGGGGAGCTGGAAGAGTGAGTTGGAGATTCGTTTCTTATGTCGTCTTGTAAAGGTACCGAACAGCACCGAAACGAGTGCTAAAGTCAACATGAAATCAAAATGGGCCAATTTTACTTCCTTACTGCACATTCCTGATCTTATCATGCACATTATTCCAAAGAACAACCATTTGTCTTTGTAATCTTTCATCAAAATGTTGTAACTTCCTCTGCACCCAAAAATACTTTCCTGATCCACTGATGTCTGCAAGGCCATGCAGTCTGTGGGATGATAATAGTCTACTATGCAGGCATTGTTTTGCCAATCTAAATCCATCAAATCGCTTTGATCAGAAATGCGCCGCAGCACAGAAATTAAATGATGTTAAATGCATTCTATTTATATTCTGTTTTACTATTAAATAACATTTAGAATTAGCATACAATGTTATGTTTTCCTTTTCATTTTTGTGTAAGTTTTAGCATGTGCTTTTGTCATTTTTATTAGTTTTTCGGAATATATTTTTTTATTTTAGTACTTTTTTTAATATTTAGTAATTAATTACCTAACTAAATAATTTTTAATTGTATAATTAATAACTAAATAATTTTAACTAATTTTATTTTAGTTAATTGTCAGGGCAGCATTTATAAAAAAAAAAATGACAAAAGCAATAAATTAATATTAGAAATGTAATGTAAACAACTTAAACATATTTTAGTTCAGTTAGTATCCAAAGCAGCATTTCCCCAAATTTATTTTGCATTTTTATCTAATATTTTATTTTATTTATTTTTTGTATTTTATTTCCGCTTTGTTTCAATTAAGGATTTTAAATATAATAATAATAATAATAATAACAACAACATTTATTTCAGTTAATTGCCAAGTTTTCAATAATATTTTATATTATTTTATTATTTAAGTTTTGGCTTAATTTTATTTAACCAAAAGGATTTTTAATACTTTTATTTGAAGTCAACAATAACAATTATTTCAGTTAGTTGCCAAGTTTTCAATCTAATATTTTATTTTATTTTATTTTTAAATTTAATTTTATTTAACAATAGCAACACTGATTATGTGTTAACTTACATCAGTTAGTTGCCACGTTTTCAATATTTTATTTTATTTTATTCATTTTTTATTTTATTTTATTATTTCCGCTTTGTTTCGATTAACTACAAGGATTTTTAACACTTTTACTTGAAGTTAACAGTAACAACAGTTATTTTCAGTTTAATTTTAGCTAACAATACCAACACTGGTTTCATGTTGACTTTGCACACTGTAAACGTGGGTAAATTGCGTGTGTTTGTGAATGTTGTCTATGATCTGCTGTCACATAGTAGACTAAACCTGGTTGATCATCCCATCCTGAGCTCTGAACGCACGCAAACAGCGGCGATTGTGTTTACGAGAGACCCTTAGAGCGAGAGAGGGGTTGGGTTGGTTTGGTCTAGGCCCTGTTCCTGCGTACAGATGGTTCTCATTACAGCGACTTTAAAGAGTTTTTATGATGGTGTTTAATTCAGCGCTGGGCGGAGTGTGTGTGTATATGTGTGTGTGTGTGTGTGTGTGTGTGTGTGTGAAGGGTCTTTAGATGGGTTTTCAGATAAGAACAGCTAAATGATGGAAGCTTTACATAAACACATGTTAAAGTACAGCTCTCTGCATGCGTGTGTGTCCCTTTCGCTGGCCTCCACCGGCATTTGTTTTATGTTTCTTGTTTGTGTGTGGGATGAAAGATGGAGCGCCTCACTCCCGAACAAACGCCTCCTCCCGACTTCCATTTACATTTTTGACTGTGATTGCATCCCGCTTTCGTTCAGAGGTGTGTTTTTTTCCCCTGCTGAAATGAGTGAATGAAGCACAGAGGGGGGAGGAGGAAAAGTTTGAGGCAGAGGAAGAAAAGTCGGACACACAGGAAACACACTCCCAATGAAAGCGTCTCTCTGACCTCCTAATTCACTCGCTCTGCTGCTCTAGACATCAGAGACAGACAGGTAGAGAGATCTGGAGACGCTACGTAACATGCCTCAGCTGAAATGCTGTGTGTGTTTGGGATTATTGGATGAGAGTCTGAGCGCCGTTTGTCCTGGTTAGTCTGAATTAAGAGTTAACCTTAATTTGACGGAGAGGCTTCCTGTTCGCACAGACAGATAAAGGCTTTTTTGTTTATATTTTATTTTAATTATATATTAAAATAAAATATAAACATATATCAATATATATAATATATATAAAATATATTTTAATTATATATATTGGTTTTGTAATAATTTTTAATATATATTTTAATTTTATTTAAGTTACCTGCCAACAGTCTAATTTAAGTTTAAATTTTTAAATGTAAATTTAAATGTTAGTACTTTAACTTAAACCTATATATATATATATATATATATATATATATAAATAAATAAAGATAAATAGATATTTTAAACTTTTATTTTAAATATAAGCAATTTTATATATATATATATTACTTTAACAAACTTATTTTAAGTTAACTACCAACATTCTAATTTAAGTTAACATTTTAAATAAAAACTTAAGTTAAAATTTTTAAATTCATTTTTTTTTTTTTGTATTTTAAATATAACCAATTTTAAATAATTGTGATTTTATTTTATTTATTTATTTATGTATTTATTTATTTATTGTTTTAGTAATTTTATGTGCTTTTTTGGTTTTGAGATCATTTTTAATACTTTAATTAGTTAGAGTTAACCTTAATTTGACAGAGAGGTTTCCTGTTCGCACAGACAGATAAAGTCTTTTTTGTTTATGTTTTATATATATATATATGTTTTCAGTTTTACATTTAGTTTTAGTAATTTTATGTGCTTTTTTTGGTTTTGTAATAATTTTTAATATATATTTTAATTTTATTTAAGTTACCTGCCAACAGTCTAATTTAAGTTTAAATTTAATGTTAGTACTTTAACTTAAACCTATTTTATGTCAGAGAGTTGCCAAGGCAACATTCTAATTTAAGTTAAACTTTAAAAAAAAAAATTTTGTATTTTTTTTGTATTTTAAATATAATCAATTTCAAATAATTGTGATTATTTTATTTTATTCTAATTTTAGTTTTAGTAATTTTATGCTTTTTTTGGTTTTGCAGTAATTTTTAATACATATTTTAAGTTAAGTTTACTCTAATTTAAGTTTAAATTTTAGTACTTCAACTTAAACCTATTTTATGTCAGATAGCTGCCAAGGCAACATTTATATTAAACATCATTGCTTTCATTGTGGACAAAAATGACTTGATTTGGGAAGAATCTCGTTCGGTGAAATTTCCGCCGATCCACAATCCAGTGAATGTCTGCAGGGCCCTCGGCGACTGTAATCCCCCCCTTAAGGGGCCTAAACGTTGTTACCGTGACAACCTTGCGCCTCATTCCAGGGTTGTTTGGGTTAGCCAAGGAGGAAAGGGCCGCACAGGAAATGACATCATGCCTCGGAGGAAAAAGCCTTGAGTCTTGGGTAGGGCCTCCCGGGCGCCTCCGCCGAGCGGAAAGAAAACATTACGAGAAAATGACACAAAGCAGCTACTTGAACGTCCAGAGCGACTTCATTGACGACATGTTTTGAACTGTGAGCGCTTTGTTGTGCCTTTTGCTCGTTACCGGCCACTTCCTCTTCCATCGAGCTTGGAATGTGACTTCGGCTCTTCATCCATTTCAAAACAAGGGTAGAAGAGGAACGCAGAAGAAAAAAGGCAGTACAGACGCCCTCAGGATCCAGACACCTCAGCCACAAACATTTTCTTAAACCGCAATCTAATCGCTTAACTAAACACACAGACAGACGGGATGTTTTCTCACGCACACATGTGATCCCTTCATTCAGAAAGCCTTTCACCGTCTCCGGTCCGACTGGCTGCTTGATTGCGATGAACAATTGAACATCACATTATAATTATTTACCGTCTGTACGAGAATAAACCAACAATGCAGGCGTCTCCGCTCGACGGGCTCGACTGGTTGTCTAAACTGGGGTCTGGAAGTGAGTGCTACTGGTGGGTTTGTGGGAAAAAAAAAAAATGGATCAAATAATTAAATAAATAATGAATATTGAATAAATAAGAAAAAAGACACTATTGAAGTAAATAAAACATAGAATAAGATAAATGCTAAAAATGTGGCTGAAATAAAAAAAAGTTGATGTAAATAAATAAAAATTGGATTCAAATAAATAAAATAGAATACAATTAACAAATAAGAAATGTAAAAAGACTATGATTAAAATAATAAATAAGATCAAAATTAGATAAAAATTAATACATTAAAATTAGCTTTTGGAACAAAAAACTGGTAAATGGAAAAAAAACAAGGTTAAAATAAATACAGTTAGTTATAAAATAAATAAATGCAAATTAAATTAAATAAATTAAATCAACATTTGAATGAAATAAATTAAAATTGGGTTGAAATAAATAATAATAGAATACAATATCTAAGTAAAAAAAATGATCATAAAGTGATTATAATTAAAAAATAGGTTAAAATAAATATAAATGAGAAAAAAAAAAAAGAATAAATAGAGATTCCACAGAGAAGATTAAAATAAATAAAAACGGAATACAGTAAGTATGAGTAATACTAAATAAATAAGATTAAAATAAGCAAAAAATAAAATAAATAAAAATATAATAAGATAAATAGATAAATATTATGCTGCAAAAAATAAAAAAATTAATACGAAATAAATAAGAATATGATTAAAATAACAAATAAGATGAAAAGAAATACATTAAAATTAGCTTAAATATTTTACTAAAACAATAATTTGAGAAAACTAGTAAATGAAAATTGGATTTAAGTAAATAAAATTAAAATAAATACAAATTAGGATAAAATAAATAATAATAATTAGATTAAATTAAGTAAACATTAGAATAAAGTAAATGAACATTGAATTAAAATAAATAAAAATAGAATACAATAAATAAAAAATGGATTATAATAAAAAAGTTGAAAAAATAAATAATAAAAAATAGAATAAATAAAAAGATTCATCAAAGAATGAATAATCTGATTAATAAGTAAAATGTAAATAAATAAACATTAGAATAAAATAAATTAAAATTGGATTAAAATAAAGGAACAGAATACAATAAATAAAAAAAATTGATTATAATAAATAATTTTTTGTTTCTTTAAAATAAATGTAAAAACGTATAATAAATAAAAAAGATCCGTCAAAGATGATTAAAAAAAATAATATGACAATAAAGAAAACATTTAGTTAAAATATAAGTAAAATGTAAATAAATAAGCATTAGAATAAAATAAATAACAATTGGATTAAAAACAAAAACAGAATACAACAAATAAATAAATGATTCTAATAAAAAATATTTATTTAAAATAAATGTAAAAAAATACAAAATCATATAAATAAAAAAGATCAATTTCAAGATGATTAAAATAAATTATTAATAATCTAAAATTGTATTAAAATAAGTACTATATTCAGTGAGTAGAAAAACAACATAACGTAGCTTAATATAAACATAATATTTTCCAACTAATATTTGACTGTATTTGGCGCTCTGTGGAATGTAAAAGATTAAAAAAACGTTGCTGTGAAGTTGTGCACACACACAATCACACGTATCTGGTTCCCACACTGATTGTTAACATCCTGAATTCAGAACAATGGCTCTAGTTATTCGGACGATCGTCATATCAGCTCTCATGAAACCATAGTTGTGACAACCAGATTTAGTCGTCGTGGCTTTTTATTGGTGGAGAGAGTTAAACGGCTGACCTTTGACCTCATAATCAACATGATGTCATAAACCGCTTCCTTTGGCCCGACGCTCCCAACCTGTGCATTGTAAAATCCGAGTCGTCTGATCCATGTTTTAGTGCACAATGGAGGACGAGGTGAAGTGTTTTCCTGACTCTGTGTGTGTGTGTGTGTGTGTTATGTAATGGCTCTCAGTCTAATTGCCAGTTTCCTTTATTGACTTCCAAACAAAGAAGCTGCCAAACATTTGTCCCGTCCGTCCGTCCGTCCGTCTGTGTGTCTCTCGGTCGAACGCGTGTGAGATTGTTGTTATGATAGCGCCGCCCGAGGAAAAAGATAATATTTATAGAGCCGTAACTGACACACATACATCAGAGAAGTTGCCTCCGGGTTTGTTTGTTTAGTTGGTGTTTTGCATGACGAGCCCCAAACGTCTGCCGGTTGTGTGCTGTCGTTTCGTCTGAACATGAATGGGAACGCTAATGCTTTTAGCTACGCGGCTTGTAGTTCAGATCATTACCAGAAGAGGCGCTGTGGGGTGAACGGTCTTCGGTTATAGCTAGTCATAAATCTGTAAGATTAAATATTAGTAAATGAATGTTAAACATTAGTATTGTACTTTTGCAGTTGTGCTGTAAAATTTAATTAGTATTATTGTTACAGTGAAATGTTATAATAGTAATGTTTTACATTTTACTTTCATTTTTAAAAAAGTAATGATAATAGTAATAATTACAATAATAGCTTTTATTATACAGTGAAATATTATAATACTAATGTTTCATATTTTGTTTAATATTTTTATTTAGTAATAATCACAGTAAAAAAAATTTTTAAATACTTGTATTTAAAAAAATGTTCTTAAATACTACCTTTTTTAGTTTAGTAATGTTTTATTTTGTTTAATTTTATAATAATAATAATAATAACTTTTAAATAGTTTTTATTTTACAGTGAAATGTTACAATAGTAGCGTTTCATATTTAGTTTATTTAGTAATAGTAATTTTTGATAAAATATTAATGTTTTTATTCTTAAATACTCGTGTTGATTTTACAGTAAAAAGTTGCAATAGTAACGTTACTTTTTTTCATGTTGTTGTAATAAAAATCATAATCATAATAATCTTTTTTGTCTTAAAGACTCATTTCAGTTTACAGTGAAATATTGCAATAGTGATACTTATTTTATTATTTTTTTATGCAGTAGTAATAATAATCATAATAATTATTATTATTTTTTGAAATACTCATTTATTATTTTACAGTGAATATTAAAATAGTAATGTTTTCCTATTTTGTTTCATCATTTTATTTAGTAATACAAATTTTAATAATAATAACTTTTTTTTATTTTACAGTGAATATTACAATAGTAACGTTTCCTATTTTGTTTAATGTATTTATTTAGTAATAATAATCCGAATAATTAATAATAATATTTTATTTTTCTCAGTCAAATATTACAATAGTATCTTACAGTGAAATATTGCAATAATAATGTTTCTTATTGTAATATTTTTGTTTAGGAATAATAATAATAATTGTGATAATAAGCATTTATACATTTTTTATATTGATATATAATCACAAAATTATGCAGCAAAGCAAAGAGAAACAGCAAACCTGAAAAAACATGCATTTTTTTTATTCATCAATTTTTTTTATCTTGAATAATTTTTTTTGCATCTGTGTTCTTGCATTCTTGTTTCTGCCGTCTGAAGAGTTGGCATAACTCATGTTGAACGTCAGTGTGCTGTCGTCATCATTGGTTTAGCTTTAGGCCCCTGACCTCTGACCCCTGACCTGATGGCGCGTCCTCCAGCAGGCGTGCCGCTTGCTCGATTTACGTCCGCAAGCCGTCAGCGGATAAGAGCGCCGGCTGGTCGTAAAAGAGGCCGTCGCCTCCCGTGAACCTCAGCCAGACGAGAGACGATCAATAAAAACACCGACTTCCCTCCAGTGTGTGTGTGGAGACAGACAGAAATAATCATTAACTTCTCCAGACTGCTGAGTGACTTGCGTCTCCGTGTGTGTGTGTGTGTGTGTGTGTGTGTGTGTGTGTGATTCCATTAGATGTCCAGACACTTTCTGCTGGTTTTTTTTTTGTTCGTTTGATGTACAAAGTGACTGTTTAAAAAGCTGAGTCTCCTTAAATGGAAAAACTTTGCCCTGTATATGCTGAAAACGCCACTCACTCTGTGTGTGTGTGTGTGTGTGTGTGTGTGTGTGTGTGTGTGTGTGTGTTTGGTATTTGAGCGCTCAGACCAAAGGGAGCCAGTGTGGACAGAGGAAGGATGGTTTGTTACCTGAGGCAGTAAAGCTCTAAATGGAGATTTGACTTCAGCTCAACCACAAACAAAGACCCTGAGTGTGTGTGTGTGTGTGTGTGTGTGTGTGTGTGTGTGTGTGTGAGGGAGAGGAGTCGTTTTGTCCCCTCTAGAAGAAAAAAGAATGAAACTGCTTGGGGGGGAAGGGAGAGAAAGAGAGAGAGAGAGAGAGGTTTAAAATGGCCCTATAAAATCTGTTTATTTTTTTCCCCAAAATCTGTTTTTATTTACTTACTTGCAAATTTCGTGTTTTCTGTTTTTAATTTTTTTTTGTTTTGTTTGTTTATACATTTCCTGCTTTGTTTGCATTCTATTTATCTCTAAAGTTCTATTTTGTTTGTTTACAAATGTCATGCTTTGTTTTTGTTTTTTTCCTGGATTCCTTTCTAATTTTCTATAAAATTTAGTTTTGTTTGTTTAGAAATGTAATGCTTTTTTTTTCCATTCTATTTTTCCTATAAAATTTGTTTTTTGTTTACAATTTTTTATGCTTTGTTTTTGTTTTTTTCCTGGATTCCATTCCAGTTTTCTCTAAAATTCGATTTGTTTGTTTACAAATTTTTATGCTTTGTTTTATTTTTTTTTCTAGATTCCATTCTATTTTTCTCTAAAATTCTATTTTGTGTTTGTTTACAAATGTCATGCTTTGTTTTATTTTTTTCTGGATTTCAATTAAATTTTCTCTAAAATTCTACTTTGTTTGTTTACAAATTTAACGCTTTATTTTTTCTGCATTACATTTTACATTCTATTTTTCTCTAAAATTCAATTTGTTTGTTTGCGTATTTAATTTAGTGTTTTCTGCTTTAATTTATTATATTCTGTTCTATTGTTCTGTGTTTTCAGTTTTAACTTTTCTGGATGCCTTTAAAATTGCTTAATTAATTTTTTAGCCATTAAACAGCACATCTATCCAATTTAATTTTTAAAACTTTTTTTTAATACATTATAATAAAATGAAAACATACTTCTTCACTCTATAAATTAAATTTAGACATTTAAAAAAAAACTTGATTCTTTACTATATTCATGTTAAAAATTATATAATAAAATTCAAATTTTTTTTATTTGATTTTACTTTATTACTTTGAGAATTGTACATTTTACTATATAATAGAAACGTATTTCTAGCGTGTTTCTTCAAGTTTACCAGTCTGTTTTTGGCAGTTTGTCATTAAGACCTCTGAGTGTCTGTTTCTGTCCAATAACGAACTCGTAGAGCTCTAGTTGAGAGCGTTTGGACTAATAGAGTTCAGGATGTCAACTGAAGGCTTGAGGCTGTAGAAGACATGAGGGGTGTGTGTGTGTGTGTGTGTGTGTGTGTGTGTGTGTGTGTGTGTCATATTGCACGCTCTATTTCAGGACACTCTCTGCGTCTGGCTGTCACCATGTCATTCGGGGTGACACTGTGGTCATCCAACTGACCGACACCGAGACGCCACACACACACGCCAGTAAATCCATAACCTATACGCACAAATCCGTTCACACGCACACACATGAGTACCTGTGCAGTTGTGTGTGTCTGTTTGAATAAACACATTGTGTTGTCTGAACGCACAAAGACAAACTCAGAGGTCTGTTTGATGTATGATTTGTGTGTGTGTGTTACTCAGGTTTGCTTGCTGTTCACAGTGTCGTCAGAAAGACTAGTCAACTATTAAGACCGAAATAGCATCAGTCTGGCACATAGCAACCACACACACTAAACATTAAATGGCTAGTTGTGTGTCGGTATAATGACTCCTCTATATAACCCATGTAATAGTAAACAGGAAGTAGACACTGTTCTGTACTATGCTTCAGTGATGGTAATAATGTGAAATGTTGATATACCATGGTATCCCTTTGTAAACTGATGCTGATGTGAATTTCAATTCAACATTTATAGAGATTTATGCTTACCTAGGCTGTATTTGATTTGATTTGAAAATACAGTAAAAACAGTAGAAATGTGAAAACATTTTACAATTTAAAATAACTGTATTCCATTTGAATATATTTTAAAATGTAATTTATTTTCGTGATCAAACCGTCATTTTTCAGCATCATTATTCCAGTCTCGAGTCACATGACACCATCACTGTACTATGGTACTACCACAGTCTATTCAAGGTATTTTCAGATGGAGAGAGTGTATTTTTTCAAGGTACTTAATATATACCTTGATGCAGTTTGATTACTGTATGCACATGCAATGCTACTTAAGCTCTTCAAAGCATTTAATGGTACTACCATGGTAACATAGCCAAACAAGCATGTTTGTAAGGGTTGTAATGACTGCTCTACCTACTCTAGTCATCAACATAGTCTGGGCTGGTGCGTAATTAACTATACTGCTAAATTACGGCCTACTCACCCGATCTGAGATTAAAGAGAGACTGTACTTACTGTAGACAGACAAAGAGTCCAGATGACTAAAGAACTTTAGTTGCATGAAAATTTGGTGTTTAATGTATGGACCAATGAGATTTCCTGTAGGCGGAGCTAAGTTGCATAAGTGTCATTGCATTATTATATGTTTGGTGTGTCTTCTATATTGGTACATCACAAAGCTCAGAATGGGCGTTGACGGCGGATTTCTTCTATCGCTGTCAAAGCTGCCGTTAGTTGGCGAGGGCAAGCACAATTGCAGATTTATTGTTGAGTTGACGTCAGAACATTGTCCGGGTTGGCGTACGGAACAGGGGCGGCCCAGACGAATGATAAGCAGTTCTGCTAATGTAAACAAGCGCTGGAGGCCAGTGGCGCTGCTCAGCGCGGGGCGGCAGATTCCTCACATTCCGTCGCTGCCTCTCGTGAACGCTGAAATTAAGGATGCAAGATATGTTTGGCAGAGCTCAGGACGGTTTTCCTGGACAGGAGGCATGAGATAGTGTGAAAGTGTGTGTGTGTTTACCTTTTTGTGCTGGCGTTCCCATCTAATCTAGTCAATTTGTCTCCTCAACTCTCTCCTTCCTTCCTTCCTCAACAACAAACTTTTGGAATTTTTAGTAGAGTCAGTTTCTGATGTGTCTTACTGGTCCAAGTTGGTCACAAAGTATTGGTGGTCTCTGCTTTAGCCCGCTAGACTACCTTGGACCAGCATTTTAACCATCTTGATCTGGTAACTTCTGGTTTTCCCAACAGGGATTCAGTTAAGTTCAGTCAGGAGACACTTTGTTTACTTCTACTCTGTTGGAAAAACTAGTAAAGCCAGTTGTTCTTACTGGTCCAAGTTGGTTATGATTTAGTCAGGATGGTTAATCAGTTGGCCTACCCATTGGTGGTCTTTGTTTTAGTCCGGTAGACCACTTTGGATCAACAAGTACCAATTTGACCACCTTGATCTGGTATCTTGTTTTTCCTCAAGCAGGTATTCAGTGATGTTTACTTGATGATGTGGGATAAATTGGGATAAATACTAATTGGTTCTTGTTGGAAAGTCTAGAGAAGCCAATATCTGATGGTTCTTACTGGTCCAAGTTGGTCATAATCTAGTCTAGATGGTTAATCAGTTGGCCAACCCATTTGTGGTCTTGGTTTCAGACTGATAGACCATCTTGGTCAGGCTGGAAAAGCTTGTAGACCACCTTGGACCAACAAGTACCAATTTGACCACCTTGATCTGGTATCTTCTGGTTTTTCGAAGCAGGGATTCAGTGAAGTTCACTTGATGAAGTTAAATTGGCATAAATATTAATTGGTTCTTGTTGGAAAGTCTAGAGAAGCCAATATCTGATGGTTCTTACTGGTCCAAGTTGGTCAAAATCTAGTCTAGATGGTTAATGAATTGGCCAACCCATTGGTGGTCTTGGCTTCAGCATGGTAGACCATCTTGATAAGGCTGAAAGAGCTTGTAGACCACTTTTTTGACCAGCAAGTACCAATTTGACCACCTTGATCTGGTATCTTCTAGATTTTCCAGCAGAGATTCAACAAAGGTCACTTGGTAAAGTTTAATTGGCATCTTTCTCTTTCCTTCCTCAATAACACTTTGTTCACTTTTAGTCTGTTGGAAACTCTAGTAAAGCCAAATTCTGATGGTTCTTACTGGTCCAAGTTGGTCATAATCTAGGATAGAAGGTTTAACTAGTTGGCCTACCCATTGGTGGGCTTGGTTTTTGTACCAATTCTGGGATTTCCTTGCTTTTCCAGCAGGGATTCAATGAAGTTGACTTGAAGTGGCATTGGCATAGTTAATAACCATGTTGTTCTTGTCTCTCTGCAGATTCCCTGGCTCTTCAGGAGCGTGGAGAGCAGCCTCACTGGTGTGTGGTGGCATACTGGGAGGAAAAGACCCGCGTTGGGCGCCTCTACTCCGTCCAGGAGCCGTCTCTGGACATCTTCTATGACCTACCTCAGGGCACGGGCTTTTGCTTGGGCCAGCTCGCCTCCGACAACAAGAGTCAACTGGTGCAAATGGTTCGGGCCAAGATCGGCTACGGCATCCAGCTGAGCCGCGAACCCGACGGTGTGTGGGTGTATAACCGGAGTTGCTACCCCATATTCATCAAGTCAGCCACACTGGACAACCCCGACTCGCGTACGCTGCTGGTGCATAAAGTATTCCCCGGGTTCTCCATCAAGGCCTTCGACTTCGAGAAGGCGGGAAGCCTCCAGCGGCCCAACGACCACGAGTTTAGCCAGCAGCCGCGGACGGGCTTCACCGTGCAAATCAGTTTTGTGAAGGGCTGGGGGCAGTGCTACACCAGACAGTTCATCAGCAGCTGCCCCTGCTGGCTGGAGGTCATATTCAATAACCGATAACAGCAAGCCCCGCCCCCCTCACCTCACCACGCCCACCCCATTCCTTCATCGCCATGGAGATGGACTAGCCCTTACCTTTTATGGACTACGTTGTTTTTCGGTTTGGTTTTCGCCACAAGTTCTCCGGAGGATGTTTTACGAGAGAAATGGAAAAAAACGAAAACTCACTTTGACTTGTTTAATAAATGACTAAGATTTAATTAAGTGAAATAAAAGCTAAAATGTATTTTATGTTAAATATAAATATATTATTACCTGTAAATACGAAGTTTTATATGCATTGTTATTTATGTATTGTGCAATGTGTTGATGAGAAAAAAAGAGATGCACTTTGCTTAATATAAATGCAAACAAAGAAATGCCAAAATAAAACAAAAAATACCGAATACAGTGCTGAATCTGTGCTTGTTTTGCTAATCCACTGGTTATTCTGAGTCTAACCGTTCAGTAGTTTTAGTCTTAAAATGTATATATTTTTTTCTTGGCTGTTATTTTAACCTCCACCCCCTAATATTTTGATATATATTATATATATGTATTATATTATATTATATTATATATTATATTATATTATTTTTTTTAATTTACCCACTATATATATAATACATTTTTTGTGGGTAAATTAAAAAAAAAATTTTTTTTAGCTCAGCTCTAAAAAAAATTCAGTTTAAATATTTTAAAATATTTTACAATATTTTTATGATGATATATATACACTCACATACACAGGTTTAAAAAAAAAATTTATATAAAAATATTTTTACATTTTTAATATTATGCATGTTTGTGTGTGTATATATATGTATGTTTATTATTATGATTACGAATATTTTTTTTTTTACTCGTTTAATTTTTTTTTTCTTTTATTCACCCACAAATTAAAAGACATTTTGGACATTTAGAAAACCCTTTTTTCTTATTCTCAGCTCTAAAATAGCTCATAAAATATTTTGAAAAAAAATAAAATAATTTACACACAAATGTAAAATATGTGACCCTGGACCACAAAACCAGTCTTAAGTGTCAATTTTTCGAAATTGAGATTTATACATCATCTGAAAGTTGAATAAATAAACTTTCCAGTGATGTTTGGTTTGTTAGGATAAGACAATATTTGGCCGAGATACAACTATTTGAAAATCTGGAATCTGAGGGTGAAAAAACATCTAAATATTGAGAAAATTGCCTTTAAAATTGTCCAAATGAAGTTCTTGGCAATGCATATTACTAATCAAAAATTAAGTTTTGATATATTTACTGTAGGAAATTTGCTAAATATCTTCATGGAACATGATCTTTACTTAATATCCTAATGATTTTTGGCATAAAAATAAAATTGATAATTTTGACCCATACTATGTATTTTTGGCTATTGCCGCAAATATACCCGTGCAACTTAAGACTGGTTTTGTCGTCCAGGGTCACATATATATATATATATATATTTTAATGGGTAAATTAAAAACAAATCTTATGCTCAGCTCTAAAACTGTTTTTTTTATATATTTTAAAATATTTACAATATTCTTATGATGATATATATATACACTCACATACACAGGTTTACAGTTTGTTTTATAAATGTATTTTTACATTTTTAATATCATGCACGTGTGTGTATATATGTATATGTTTATTTATTATTTAGAATCTTTAAAATTAAAAGACATTTTGGACATTTAGAATTTTTATGCTCAACTCTATAATAGTTTTTTTTTTTTTTTGTGGGGGTAAATAAAAAAAAAAATATCAGTTGATCATGATTATGCTAGTAAGATTGATTCCATATTCTAAACTCAGTCCAGCAATCATGATCAACAGTAAAAGTCAAAGAAATTAATTAGTCAAAAGTGGTTCATGTGGACAACTTTAATGACCCACATTGCACTTTACCTTCAGACATTTTATTTCCATCTGTGTCATGTTTTAATATCTAATGAGGCTTCATACACAGTGTGGAAGAGTTTCTATGAGAAAAAAAATTCCCTCGGTCTAACTCGAATGCCCCGTGGGCCGGTTGTGTGCCAGGAACAGCAGGTCTCTGGGGGAGGGGAAGCGTCTGCGACCCGTCTAGACGAGCGCCACACCTCCTCCTGCCGCTCCTGATATGGACGTCTGCTGGGGGGATTACAGCCGTAAGCCTGCTCTGACCCGAGCGAGCGGCCCTGAGAGACCTACATTCACCAGGCCCAGACTCCCACAGACCAGAGAGCCACAGAACAGACAGAGACAAACTGAACCATTAGTGCATGTTAAAACATAAAATGTAGATTTAGTCTTTCTCTTTGTGTCTGTGTGGCTCTCGTGGGTCGGTTCGGAGCGTGTTGGTGACCAAAGGGTATTCCTGGGTATTAGTGTCATGGTGGTGTCCTGGTCTCTGTAATCCAAACTCTCCTAATGCATCTAAAGCTTGTGCTGGCCAGGAAACCCGGACAGATGCTTCGACCCGACACCAATACGAAGAGCTTATTTATTCCCCTTCTGATAAACAACTAACGCCACAAAGATACATAACACCAGCTAATTACACCATCAACAAAGATGATGAGGAAGAAGTACATTAAAACAAACTATTTTTTTCTTATGTTCAGCTCTAAATATATATATATATATATAACAAATATTTTAGATATTAGAATTTTTTTTTTTATACAAATATTTTAGAGCTGAACATAAGACAAAATTGTATATATATATAGTATATATTTTTTTCTGATGTGCAATAATGCAGGTTTTATTAAATATTTTAAACCTATCCAGCAACTTTTTTAAATTCACCTACAAATTAAAAAAGTTCTATTTTCGTATTAAAATAATGAAATAAAATAAAATATAGAGATTTTAGTGCAAAAATTCAAAATACAAGTAAAACAATTGTCAGATTAATTTAATTTAATTTAATTTAATTTAATTTAATCTCAGTGAAGTGCAAAAAGTCAAACTACCAGTAAAACAATGTTCAGATCATATTTGACCCCAAAATAAAATAAATAAAAAAATAATTACAGTACATTGTACACTGAAATAACTAAAGTGAATTTTAAATTAAATATTAAATCAAATTAAAATTGTAAATGTTAATTTTCTGCCAGGACATTCATTTTAAAAACTTTTTGTTAACTCTAAATTACAACTCAATAAAGTACAAAAAAAAAAAAAAAAGTAAAATGATGTTTATATTATATTTGACCCCAAAATAAAATTAATTAAATAAATAAAAAATTATGGACATTATCCATTAATTCTGCGAACATTTTGTTAACTATAAATTAGTGTTTTTCTGATAGCATTTGTGAATGTTTTATGAAATATTTTAAACCTGTCGAGCTACTTTGTTTAATTTTTTCGCCTACAAATAATTTTTTTTTTATATTTCTGTATTAAAATAATACAAAAAAATATTTCGCTTTTAGTGCAAAAAATTCAAAATAAAAATAAAACAATGGTCAGATTATATTTGACCCCAAAATTAAATTAAATTAAATAATTAAAGTACACTGTACACACACACACACACACACACACACAAATTACATGTAAAAAATGTAATTGTTCATTTTCTGGCAGGACATTATCCATTAATTCTACAAACATTTTATTAACTCATTTTTTTTTTTTTTTTGATAGCAATTGTGAATGCAGGTTTTATGAAATATTTTAAACCTACACAAAAAAAATATTAAATTACATTTAAAAAATTTAATTTGTTCATGTTCTGGCAGGACATTATGCATTAATTCTATAAAAATGTGTTTTTTTTTATAGCAATTGTGAATGCAGGTTTTATGAAATATTTTAAACCTATCCAGCACCTTTTTGCAACTCACCTACAAATAAAAAAACGTATATTTCTGTATTAAAATAATAAAATAAAATGGAATATTTAGATTTTAGTGCAAAATGGCACATATAAAAAATATATATTTTTAATTCACCTACAAATTTAGAAAAAGTTCTATTTGCATATATAAAAAAAAAAAAAATATTAGGATTTTGAAAATCCTCAGGCCTGAACTTTTTGCTTACAATTACGATTTTTAAAGCAATAGTTGACCGAAAAGGGAAGAGTGTGATGTGATCATTTGCTAACCCAGACTTTCTGCCTTGAATTCAAAGTGAAACAGCTTTGCTGTGTTTATGGAGGGTTAAATCTCACGACTGTGGTAAGCAGATCAGTGTCTGGAGCCTCAGGACGGCTCGTCCACAAACACAAAGGAGCGGCTCTCGGCGCTGCCGGCTCGTCTCCTGCCCTGAGGGACGGCCGTTTGCCCCGGGACACCATCATCCTGATAACTCAGGCCTCAGTAAAAAAAAAAAAAACACTCCCAGGCTCAACAGTCAGTAGTTCAACTCTTCTTATCAACATGAAGAAGCATCAGATCAAGGATGGTTCAGAACTAAAGTGAATATTAAAATGTTTCTAAAGTGACTCAGAATGAAAAACCAGTTTGGTTCTAATTGGAACCTTTTTATTTTAGTCATTTTTGTTTGTTTATTGAGTTATCCAGCAATTATCTTACTTTAACATTACATCAACATGCACATGTGTAGCTGTACTAAATTTAATTTGAATACTTTTTAATTACAAACCAAAAGGTGTGTGCACAGGGATGATGAAATTAGGGAAGTGTGTAAAATTATGCCATATATACAATACACAAGGGGGTTAAAAAGAAAAATATGCATTATGAATAATAACAAAAACTTTTACACAGTATACACAATATCATAATATGAATTTATGTAATATATATATGTACAGTGGTCAGTATGTAGACATGTTTTGAGTGAATTTTTATGAAAAATGTGAAATGTTCAGATCATATTTGGGACCAAAATAAAATATAAAATATAAAATATAAAATAAAATAAAATACACTGTACACTGAAATAATTACATTTAATTAAAACTATATATATATATTAAATATATATAAATGAAATACCTCTCAAGGAAGTGCAAAAATTCTTATTAAATTATTAATTGTTCATTTTCTGCAAGGACATTATCCATTAATTTGACAGACATTTTGTTAACTCTAAAATACGACTCAATGAAGTCCAAAAAATTCAAAATACAGGTAAAAAAAAATTTCAGATCATATTTGACCTTAAAATAAAATAAAATTTAAACTATTAAAGTACACTATACACTGAAATAATTAAATTAAATTCAACATTAAATATATTATATATAATATATAATATATAAATATATAATGTATTTAAATATAAATATAAATATATTTATAAATTGTGAATACAGGTTTTATGAAGTATTTTGAACTTGTCCAGCAATTTTCTGTTTTTTTCATTTACCTACAAATTAAAACAAGTTCAATTTTCATATTTTTAAATAAATTAATAAATAAAAAAAATAAAACAAAATTAAAAATACTATGCTTTTGAAGATCTGTTTGAAGAACAACTGTTTTTCATTAGTACATTTTATTTAAAATGGAATAAAAAATTATTACAAACAAAAATTGTTCTTAAAAAAAAAAAAAAAAAAAAAAAAATATATATATATATATATATATATATGTTTGTTTTGTTTGGTGAATGTAGGTTTTATGAAGTATGTTTTTTTTTTTTTTACCTACATATTAAAAAAGTAAAATGTCTGTATTTAAAAAAAAAACAAAAAAACATACAATCAAAAAATACTACAATTTTGAAGATGTTCAGGCCTGGAAAACTGCTAACAAAAAACTTGGTTAGTTTTTTTTTTTAAGCAATAGTTCACCTAAAAGGGAAGCATATGCTGTCATTCATTTGCTAACCCAGACTTTCAGACTTGAATTGAAAGTCAAACAGCTTTAGTGTGTTTATGGAGGGTCAAACTCATGACTGTGGTAAGCAGATCAGTGTCTGAGGCCTCAATTTTCAATTATATTGTCCTCATAGATGAACGTGCGCAAGTGCATGAGAGGTCACATGTTATCTGACTGACAGACAGTCGCCGCACAAGCCAAAACCTGCTTCACTTCACCACACAAAACCAAAGTCGCTTTATCTGATTTCATTTTCTTTTGCTCTTTCTCATCAATCAGATAACGCCACTGCCCTCATATGCCGAGTGTTTTCTGTTCGCTCTTCACACGCTACGAGCGGACCACTGAAAACTGCTACCGGCTCCGACGTGGAGCCGAAGCGTCTGTGGCGTCAGTCAGCCACCATCCACTGAGTTAAAGAGATGCTTCACCCAGGAATGAGAAGTCTGTCATTATTTATTCACCCTCATGTTGTTCTAAACTCGTTCTGAGGAATCTGTCATGGTCCAAAACAGACAAAAGGATCGTAACAGTCGTCCGTATGACTCAAGCGCTGTATTTCAAGTCTTCAAACGTCATGTAACCGCTTTGTATGAGGGACTGACTGGAAGTCAAGTCTTTTTTTGTGCACTTGAAAAATAAATAAATAAATAACACACCGATATGTAATTATCTCAAAATGAAACATGCATGCACCTGTTTGAAAATGTGAAATGCAGAATGATGTTTGAGCCAGTGTTATTTTAGCATCATTGAGATACTATAGGTTTTTTTTTTTTTTTAATTGTAGATTTTTCTTTCATTTTTCTTTATTTTTAAATATATCTGTATAGTTTTTTTTATTCATTTTTAAAATTTGAGTTTTAGTTTTAGTTATTTTAGTGCACCAAGGTAAAGTGATTTTTGTAAAATATTTTTCATATATATATATATATATATATATATATATACATATACAAAAATAAAAAATATGAATATAGCAATATTATATATATATATTTATATTTAATATTTTACAATCATTTATATATTTTTTGCATGGTTTGAAAATAAAATATTTTACTTCAAGTTTTTAGTTTACTAAAGCTGTTTAGTTTTAGTTTACATTTTAGTGATTTTTGTCATTTTTATTTGTTTTTAAATATATATAGAGAAAAAATAGTTTTTTATTTATTAATTTTTTTAATACACCAAGGTAAACTAAAGTAATTTATTTAAATGTTTCATATTAAATATATATTTATTATAGAATGTAATTATATATCTATATAAATATACAAAAATAATAATATATAAATTTATTATATATTATATACAATATTTTTTTTTATTTGAAACTATTTCATTTAATATTTTTATATTAATTTGTTATATATTTTCTTTGTTAAATAATGTATTTCAGGTAACCAAAATATCTTTGTATGTTTTTAGTTTTAACATGGTTTTTGAAAAAAATGTTACTGTTTTTTGTCATTTTAATTCTTTTTTTTATATGTATGTCTATATAGTTTTTATTATTTTTTTAATTTTGAGTTTTAGGTTTACTTATTTTAAGTTAAACTGAACAAATTGTTTACATATTATATGTATATTATATATGTTTATTCTCTCTCTCTCTCTTTCTCTATATATATATACTGTATACACACACACACACACACACACACACACGAAATAAAAATTCTGATTATATAAATATATATCACATATATATTTATTATATATCATTTAATATTTTACATATTTGTACAAAATATTTTATTTAAAGTAACCAAAACATCTTTGTATGTTTTTATAGTTTTAGTTAACTAAACATGGTAATTTAAATTTAACTAAACTAAACAAAAATTGCTTATATACTTCATATTAAATATATGTTTATTATATATGCTATATGCTTATTCTATATATAAATAAGTATATAAGTATATAAATATATATTGATAAAAATTTACAAAAATAAAAATTCACAATATATATATATATATATATCTTTATTATATATTATCTAATATTTATATATAAAAGGCTTATATATATATATTACATATTTTTCATAGAATATTTTAAGTAATTTTATGTTTTTTATAGTTTTAGTTAACTAAACCTGGTTTCAGTTAAAATGTTAGCGATGTATTTGTCATTTTTATTTATTTATTTATCTATCTATATATACACAAAAATCAAACATTCAGAATATATATATTTATTTTATATTATCTCATATTTACATATAATATTCTCAGAACTATTTATATTTTACAGAAAAATTACAGCAAATAATGTATATAAGAAAAAAAAAATAATAATAAAAAAACATTCACAGAAAATGGCTGCTGTAGGTTCTGAATAACGCTGTAAAAATACTGCAAAAATATAAAATAAACTGTGAAATTCACAGATTTATTACAGTTTTGAAACCGTATACAGCAAGGGGACTTATATTAACAAAATAAAAGTTTGTATCTAGCATTGTCTACACTGTGATGTTTTTAACACACAATCTAAATGAGGTCACATGACTGACTTGTGTTTTTGTATGAAGCTAATTATAATTATGACAGACGAACCCAAACCCTGCCCTAAACCAAACCAAACCCGTATGAATCATGTTTTTACCTTTGAGGTTGTTGTAACTAACCTTGTCTGTGAAGTTTATTGCCAAACTATTAACTTGTTTGCCTGTATGCTTAATTCACATGCTGTCTGTGAACCAGTCCTGTTTTAGTTCATACAGCAGTTTTGTGATTCCAACTGTTCAACCAGGAAAACATTGGTTTTCTGAAGATCTTGCTGTGACTGTGTCCACTCACTCATAATGTTCCCAAACCACATCAACAGGTTTAACTGAGCCGCTCTTAAACAAAACACTGAATCAAACACGAAAAATTCATCAAGGATCTAATCTAATTATGTGAAAAACAGGTACATTCCTTGAGTCATTCACTGAGTTACAGGCCAAACTACAAACGTGAACTAAACATTTTATGCTCACCAAGTATGCATTTATTTGGTCAAAAATGCTGTAAAAATGGTTAAATATTATTACAATTCAAAATAACTGTTTACTATGTAAATATATATTAAAATGTAATTTATTCCTGTGATCAAAGTTGAATTTTCAGCATCATTACGCCAGTCTTCAGTGTCACATGATCCTTCAGAAATCATTCTAATATGCTGATTTGCTGCTCAACAACATTTCTGATTATTATCAACGTAAAAACAGTTGTTATTATTATTATTATTTTTTAACACTTGTTTGTGTCTTTGATATTATTTAGTTTCTTAAAAAAAAATCTTGCATGCATGCAAAAACTACTACTACTGCCTAGCAGTAACATACTATACATACTAATCTAACATACTATTAAATGTTAATAATAATAATAATAATAATAATAATAATAATAATAAATATATATATATAGCAAATACTTTTATTTAAAAAAATTTTTTATGTTATTAAAAGATTATATTTTCAGAGAAAAGTCATATAGTTTTTTCTTTTTCCTGTTGGCAAATGTTTGTTGGTTTTTCCTTATTTTCTTATTTATTAAGCAAAAATCTCTCATTTTGTTACTTTCATTCTGTAAATGTTCCGAAACAACTTTATACTTGGTAGAAAAAACTTTACATTAGTTAAAAAATAATAGTAATAAAAAAAAATTCCCCCTAGATTTCATGTTCAGATTTCTGCTAAAAACATAAAAGAAATGGCATTAGGAAAAAAAACTTTTATTATATTAAAAAAAAGAAAAAAGAAAAAAGTTTAAAAAAGTAAAAAAAAGTATATATATAATACTTGACATACTAATCTAATACTATTAAATGTTAATTAAAATAAATATAAAAATATTTAAAAAATATTAATTCATTTTTATTATATATATATATATATATATATATATATATATAACTTAAACTTTTCTGCTTAAAATATGAAAGAATTCCCTATATATATATAATAAAAAAATATATATATATATATAGACTCAACAAACATTTCTGATTTAAACAAAATATTATAAAATATGATATTTAAAAATATATATATATTACTTAATTTTTTCCCTAGATTTCATGTTAAAATTTTCTGCTTAAATTATGAAAGAAATGCCATTAGGAAACAAATATACACGTTTTTTCATATAAAAAAAATAACATACAAATATATATAGTTTTAGTGCATCACTTGACTTCGTCACCTACTTACAAACTCCTCGAATCTCAGTAAATACTCCAGATGCTCAGATAGTCACGCATGATAAATAAACACGTCTATAAACGTCTCATGATGCAACATTCTCGATATGAAAACAGGAGACCACAGGACGCGAACAAACCCCTGAACTCACAGGACTTATAAACGATTGAGACGGAGCCCAGAAATCTGAGAGACACAGAGAGAGAGAGAAAGAGAGAGTTGTGTTCTCTGGCTGTTGTTGGGGAAAAGCTGAGTTGTGTGAATTCCTTTGTGGATTGCCATAAATTACAGTGAGGAAACACACACACACACACACACACACACACAGACGAACTGCACTTATTGTGTACATCTTTTTCTCTCTCAGACATTCAAACCAGAAAATAACATGTAGATCTCACAAACTTCTGTCTCCATAGAAACAGACGGCTGCAGTCAGAACGCTCGATCAAAACATACACAATCTCTTTCTTGCTTGCTTTTTTTAGTGCAGCTGCACTCGTTTGTGTCCTTGAAATTATTTTGTTTCTTAAAGAGAGAGAAAAAAAAGCTACTTTGCAATGGCTGTAAAAAAAAAAAAAGACTAAAATATAAAATAAAAGTACTACTACATGTATACATACTAATCTAACATACTATTAAATGTTAATAATTACAAAACTATGTGATTTTATATTTGGTATAAGTTCTAATTTGAGAAATACTTTAAAAAAAGAAAATTATGAATAGTTTTAACTTTTATAAATAATAAATGTATTTATTTATAAATAAATGAAACTTTTTATAAAAAGTAATATATATATATATATATATATATATTACTTTTCAAACTTTTATAATTATCATTTCATTGTATGTAATAAAGACACTCACTTTGTGAAAAAACATTTCAAAGCATATTAAGACAATATTCTTGAAATACACTTGGCACATTTAAATGTTTTGATATTAAAATGATATTTTTATAGAAAACAAACTGACAAGAGGTCAGAGCTTTAATTTGAAAATTACTTTAAAAATGTTACTTAATTACAAAATTATTTTTTCCTAGATTTCATGTTCAGATTTCTGCTTAAAACATGAAAGAAGTGTTATTCGAAAAAAAAAATCAAACTTTTAAAAAATTATAAAAAAAAAAATTATTAAAAAGAGTAAAAAGAGAAGGTCAAAAAAGGTATATATATTTACCTTCTTTGTACTTTTTTATAATTAACATTTTATTTATTGTATGCAATAAAGACACTCACTTTGTGAAAAAACATTTCAAAGCATATTAAAACAATATTCTTGAAATGCACTTGGCACAATTAAAATGTTTTGATATTAAAATTATATTTAATATACGATGAGTCATTTTAGGTTTAATGTTTTCAGTTCTAAAAAAATATCTAAAAAGTAACTTTTATGTTATTAAAATATTATAGTTTTAGAGAAAAGTCATATAATTTTGTACTTTTCCTGTTGGCTTTTTTCCTATTTATTAAGAAAAAATATCTTACTTTTGTTAAATTAATGCTTAAGATGTTCCTAAGCGATGTGACTTAAAAATAAAACAAGAGGGCAGAGTTTCAATTTGAAAATTACTTAAATTGTCATTTTTAATTACTAGAATTTTCCTAGATTTCATGTTCAGATTTCTGCTAAAAACATGAAAGAATGAAGATTTATTTTTTTATTTTTTTAAAGAAAGTTTAAAAATTATTATAATATATTATAAATATATAGCACATTTAAATGTTTGGACATTCAAATTATATTTAATTTATGATGAGTCATTTCAGGTTTAATGTTTTCCATTATACAAAATCTGATGCTCTCAATGCAAATTGGATAATCCAAGCAGTGTATAAAAACAGCACTGCGACCAGAAAACAAACAAATAAATGCTGTAAACAATAAATGGGTTCAATAAACAGAGTTTCGACAAACAGTAATAAATGTGTGATTGCTGATGCTAAACACAACCAGAGATCTGGACTTCAGACCTGCAGCGAGATTAATGCATGTGCTACATATAAGATTTGTGCCAAAATATAGTCAACTGCCTCAACTGACTACATAGAGAGCAACACACGCATAATAGACAAACCTAGCACACAACAGAAAGCATGATGTTAGCATGTTTCTAGGCTAATGACATGATATGAGCAAATATTGTCTGAAATCACCCATGATTTCCAGTTTTAAATGAATTGTATGTTTGTAATAAGCATTTAGCTGTGATCTAATGCACTCGATTTTGGAACAAAGCGAGAGAATGCTTGGAAATTTCCGTTTTATACTTAAATTACAATGTTAAAAGTAATATTTATATTGTAATTAGCTTGTGTATGTAGTACATTTACAATACATACACAAAGTGTGGTGAGGTTTTGTCAAACTTGACAGTTTTTTGGGTCCAGAATATAAACACAGTCAATCAGAAAGTGTGCGTGAGAGTGAATATTCATAACAAACTACATTTAAAATTGAAAACAATGCATTTCTACGGACATGTTCATGAGATGAAGATTTAGAAAAACCAAGGACCAAACTTCTTTTTTCTCACATGAATCAACATTTGTAATATTTTAATAAAATATATAAAATAAAAACGTAAAATTAATACATGTACAAAAAAGCCAATTGACGATAATAATGATTAATAAATAATTATACGTTGAAAAACTAAAATGACTAAAAGTTTAAATAAAAATATGAAAACCACAAAAACTAATAAAAATGACAATATCACAAATTCATCAAATTTGAAAGTTTAATTTAAAATACAAATTAATTATAGTAGGAAATAACATAAAACAGCACTGAAAACAAGATAAATATAACATAACATAATATATATACATATATATATATATATATATATAGTAAGTGTATAAGAAATCTATTTCATATTTCTTATATTTTTCTTACATAGAATATTAAATAGTAAATTAGTAGATTTTAGTTAGTAAAATTAGAATTAGATTTTATGTTAAAAACAAGAAAAATGTTAGACAAAAAAAAAAAAACTTATTTAGAAATGTTACCTTGCCAACTAATTGAAATGAAAAAAAAGGGAAAATTAAAATACAAACTAAAATTGTATTCAAAATATTAATGAGCTAGTAGTAATAGTAAATAATACTAAAACACTGGAAACAAAAATATATTATATTATGTTATATTATATTATATTAACATAAAAAATACTATCTATAAATACTATATATTTGTTTAATTTAAAAATGAAGACAAAATACCCAACAAAATTAAAATAAAAACTGCAATATTTTATAAAAACATATATTATATTATATTATATTTGTTTTAATTTAGAATAAAAAATTAGACAAAAACTAAATTAAATTGAAAACTGAAAATACAAATTAAAGGTTAATTCAAAATATCAAAATTAATATAATATAATATAATATAATATAATATAATAATAAAAAAAACATACAATATAGTTCATATTTATTTAATTTAAAAATTAAAAATTATGTTATATTATATTATGCTAACATAAAATAAATATTTATATTTGTTTAATTTAAAAATGGAAAAACAGAGACAAAACGACCAATAAAATTAAAAGTAAAACTATATTATTTTATAAAAGTAAAATTATATTATACTAACATAAAATATATATTTGTATCTGTTTAATTAAAATAAAACTATAATATAATATAATACTATATTATATTATATTATATTATATTATATTAACCATAAAATATATGTTATATTTAATTAAAAAATGGAAAAACAGAGACAAAAACACCCAACAAAATTAAAAACAAAAACTGAAGACACAAATTAAAGGTTAATTCAAAACATAAATAAAAACCACACTATAAAATAAAACAACACTAAATAGCACTGCTTAAATGTGAATGAATGTCTACACCACTAGCTGAAGTGTAAAAGCAATGACTGTTTTCAAAGTGGTTTCCTAAATACTCTCCTGATCTACCATTGGTCAGTCCTACAGAAAGCCCCGCCCCAAACTCATGCCATTGGTTGAGAGTTTGCATTCTAAAACAAACAAATCAATGTTCTAACCACAGAATTTAGAATTCTTCCTCAAATGACTCACTTATGAGTGTTGCTACATATTATTAGTCTGAAATATGGCCATATAATGGTGTGTGTCTGTTCTGTATCTGTCTGTAGTTCTGTCTGTACTGGTGTCTGGTTCTCTGTCAGTGGGGGGTGCAGGACTGCTGTCTCCCCCACCTGCGGAGCTCCTGACTGGGCAGCTCTGTCTGCTGAAGCCCCATAAATCAACTCTCCACCGCACTGGAGGGAAGTTTGCATTAAGGAACTGCCTTTAATCCAGACGCCTTTTATCTAATTAAAGTGTCTGAAAGAGGAACTACAGGGAGTCCTCAACACCCCCATTACTACACACACACACACACACACACACACACACACACACACAGCAGAAAGCAGAAACACATGTGCCATAAACAAACACACACATAAACATGAAGCTCGTCATCTGGCCGTGTTCAGAGCGGGATCATTATACAACCTTATTTATGGATCTATGGAAAAACAAACACACACAGCAAACACTAACACACACACACTTGCATGATTCCTAAAGGTCAGTGCATTGCCTATGTAGCACATGTACATACACACTGCTGCTCAAAAGTTTAATGTTTCTCTTACGCTCATCAAAGTTCCATTTATCTGATCAAAAATAAAGAAAAATTTGTAATATTATGAAATATTATTGCAATTTAAAATAATAGCTTTTTTTTATTATTTTAATATACTTTAAAATATAATTTATTTCTGTGATGCAAAGTTGAATTTTCATCAGCCATTACTCCAGTCTTCAGTGTCACATGATCCTTCAGAAATCATTCTAATACACTGATTTATTATTTTTATTATCAATATTTTTTGGTACCTGTGATACTTCTTTGATGAATAAAAAGTGAAAAAGAACAGTGTTTATTAAAAATAGGAATCTTTACCTTGTTGAATAAAAGTATTAATTTCTTTCAAAGAGAGAAAGAAAAATAAAAATTTACTGGAGTAATGATGCTGAAAATTTAGCATTGTATCACAGGAAAAAAATATATTTTAAAGTATATTAAAATAGAAAACCAAAATTTAAATTGCATTAACATTTCAGAATATTATTATTTGTTTCTGTATTTTTAATCAAATAAATGCAGCCCTGATGAGCAGAAAAGTCTCCTTTAAAAAGCATTAAATATCTTAATGATGCCAAACTTGAGCAGCAGTGTACATTTATGAAACCTGCCAAGAACATTTAATTTTTTTCTTTATATTTAATTTTGTCCCAGAATTTTTTATTATTTTTTTTGTTTCTGTTTTTATTTTTGCTGAAATAAATAAATAAGCTGCTGTAATACATATATTAATGTATTTATTATTTTTTTAATTAGAAAACAATTATATTATATTATGTTATGTTAACATAAAATAAATATTTATATTTGTTTAATTTAAAAATGGAAAAACAGAGACAAAAACACCCAACAAAATTAAAAGGAAAACTATATTATTTTATAAAAGTAAAATTATATTATATTATATTATATTATATTATAAGCATTAAATATCTTACATATATGTGTGTGTGTGATTTGTTTTATATATATTACAGTAATTTTTTGTTGTTATATATGTCACAGCATAATTATAAAATTATAACATATAATAATTCAATTACATGTAATTATATGAAATTATATGTAATTATATTACAATACATTAAATATATGTTATATATTAATTATTCTAATGACTTACTTACTAACTTACTTACTTACATTTTTGGGGTGTGTTTTGTGCTTGCTTACTCATGAGATATATATAAAACTCAGCAATCAGAGTTCAGCATTAAACTCACATTTACCATAACCAGGAAGCATTGATCGGTCAATTTTAAACATGAACCTCCCTAACTGGCTGAAAGCTTATTCATTTATGATTCTTGTATTACATAAGGGCTTTTTAGAGAACATCAGCGTTAGAGTAATTGTGTTGTTTGGGTGGTTTGGGCGAGTCCTGCTCTCTCTTATGTCTCTGTGATCACCTTTAGATATTTTTTAACCTGTTTTATCATTTAGCAGGTAAAAAAACAAAGGGTGATAAGATAATCGTACTAAAAAGAACAAATGCATTACATTCTAAATTTTAAGCATCACAAAACATCCAACAGGAAACATTTTCTGTGAATTCTGCGGCATCTTGGTGAAATGAAAACATGAAGATGAGCTTCTTTCCGTCAGTTTTCCAGTGTGTGAATGTGTTTGACATTTAAGCCCCGCCTCCTGCATGATTGATGTTCACAGTCAAACAATCAGCATGCAGGGTTGAATGCATGTCTATACAGCAAATCAACACTTCACTGCACTAAAGGACAGGTGGATTATGGGATGTCATGGGAACACACACAGGCACAATATTGATGTCATGTCACGCTGATGGATGTCAGAAAGAGTCACACCTACTCTGAGGCACTTACAGAGATGGATGTCAAAAAAGTGTTCAGTCCATCATAGACAAATGATCAGAATCTCATGGATGTGAGTGACACCTCAGATTGAGCCACTAACTGCGCTGAATTATGACTGTCAGCCAGACGGACAATGAAGGAGGGAACAGAGCCATTTTTAGAGACATTCTAGCAACCACCTAGAACACCAAAACAACCACCTAGCAACCATTTAGAACACCCAATCACCCAGAACACACTACCAACCACCTGGCTACCTTTTAAGACAACCCACTCAAAACAACCTAACAACCATAGCAACAATCTAGAGTACCCTCAAAACCAATTACATCACCGTAGCAGCCACCTGTCATCCATATAGAACACTCAAGCAATTGTCCAAAACACCAAAGCAACCATCTACCAATTCTCCACACCTTACATATCACCCAGAACACCATAACACTCACATAGCAACTATTCAGAACACCCTAGCAACCATTTGGACACCCCAACAACCAGAACACCATAGCAACAATTTAGCGTACCCCAGCAGCCATCTGGCATCCATACAGGATACCCTAGCAACCATGCAGAACACCTAGCAACCATTTAGAACACCCCAACAACCAGAACACCATAGCAACAATCTAGAGTACCATAGCAGCCAATTACATCACCCTAGTAGCCACCTGGCATCCATACAGGACACCATAGCAACCATTCAGAACACCTAGCAACCATTCAGAACACCCCAACATCCAGAACACCATAGCAACAATCCAGAGTACCCTAGCAACCAATTATATCACTCTAGCAGTCACCTGGCATTCATACAGAACACTCTAGCAACCATTCAGAACGCCGCAGCATCCACGTAGCAACCCTCAAGAACACCAAAGCAACTATTCAAAACACCCAAGCAACCCTTCAGAACATCCTAGAAAGAACCCTATCGATAACCCAGAACACACTAGCAACCACCCAGCATCCATCTAGAACACTCCAGCAACCATCTGGAACACTCTAGAAATCACCCAGAACACACTAGCAACCACCTAGCAAACATCCAAAACACCCAAGCAACCACCAACACCTCGAGAACACCCCAGAAATCACCCTGATCATCCTTGCAACCACATAGCAACCAACAGGAACAACCTAGAAATCACACAGAACACCCTAGCAACCAGCTAGCATCAATCTAGAACACCCTAGCAACCAATTAGAACGCCCTAGCAACCAACAACCTTCCAGATACACCCCAGAAATAACCCTGAGCAACCACCTAGCAACCAACTGGAACAGTCTAGCAATCACCCAGAACACCAGACCAACTTCTAGTAGCAATCTAGAACACCCTAACAACCAATTAGAAAACCCTAGCAACCATTTGTAACACCATAGGAATCCCTTGAGAACCCTTGAGAACACCCCAGAAATCAGCTTGATCAACCTAGCAACCACCTAATAACCATTCAGAGCACCCTAGAAGTCATCCAGAACACACTAGCAACCATCTAGCAATCTTCCAAAACAAAATCACCCAGAACACACTAGCAACCATATAAAACACCCAAGCAACCACCAACCCTTGAGAACACCCCAGAAATCACCCTAATCACCCTAGCAACCACTTAATAACCATCCAGAGCACCCTAGAAGTCACCCAGAACACACTAGCAACCACCTAGCAACCATCCAAAACAAAATCACCCAGAACACACTAGCAAACACCTAGTAACCATATAAAACACCAAAGCAACCAGCAAGCCCCCAAGAAGACCCCAGAAATCACCCTAATAATCCTAACAACCATCAGGAACATCCTAGAAATCACCCAGAACACACTAGGAAGCACCTAGCATCCATCTAGAACACCCAAGCAACCACCAGCCCTCCAGAACACATTAACAACTACTCCAGTGGAGTATGGCATTAACTGCCATACCTTAATTAATTAAATGTATTAAAAAAAAAACTATATATATAGTTATTATATATATATATATATATATATATATATATATATATATTTTTTTTTTTTTTTTTTTTTTTTTTTTGGTAGAGGGCGTACTCAAAGACAGAATGCAAATGAATACAAAGGGCTGATGTAAAACCCTGTCAGTATTTAAAATGCACTGTACCTGAGAAATATTCCAATCCCAATGCTGTGCATCTTTTATCATCGTGTTTTGAATCGCCGCAATTAGTGACCAATAAAACCACAATGAGATATAGTTGCCAAGCAACGAAGCGTCTGGAAATAGAGATGATGTACGAGTGTTATTTTTGACAATAGAGGTGATCGAGTGTAACCCAAGAAGTTCTGATGATTTGAAATACACACAACACCGAGCTTCATATTCATCAACATGAGCCTGACAGCTCAATCCAGTCATATTATATCAAACAATAGCCATGTCACTGTTCGTTAACTGCGCTTAAGCAGCTCTCCATGTCTAAGGTCAGGTGAGAAGAACACCCTGCGTTCGGTGTAGATGGAGTGTAACGCCCCGCTGCAGTCTGTGCAAACAAACACATTTTTGTAATGACAAGCACTGTAAAACCATTAACATCATGATAAATATTCAGCTTAGCGGCAATAAATATGACAAATCCTCACCTGCTGGATGACAAGAATCACACAGACGAGCAATGAAGGAGAAACCCGATCCTGATCTAGACCAGAAGTTCAGAGAAAATGAAAACATCTAAAATACCCTAACAACCACCTAGCAACACTCTGGCAAGCATCTAAACCAACCTAGCAACCATTCAGAACATCCTAGCAACCATGTAGAACACCCTGGAAATCACCACAGCAATGCTGTTTGTATAGTTTTTTATATTTCAAATAAATACAGTTTTTTAAAACTTTGTATTCATCAAAGAATGCTAAATAATTCAGCAAGAACACCCTAGCAACAACGTAGCAACATCTGGTAACCACAGTTACTGTTGGTGTTGTTTTTTATTTATTTACATTAAATAAATGTTGTTCTTTTGAACTTTTCATTCATCAAAGAATCCTGAAGAATCTATCAAAAACACACTAGCAACCACATAGCAACCATCTAGTATCTATCTAAGACAATCTAGTAACCAGCAAGAAACACCATGGCAACCACAGCATTATTGTTGTTGTTTTTTTTTTTTATTTAATATAAATGTTGTTCTTTTGAACTTTCTATTCATCACAGAATTCTGAAGAATTCCTCAAAAAAACCCTAGTAACCATCTTGCAACCATCCAGAACACCTAGCAACCATTTAATATCAATCTAGGACAACCTAGCAACCACCTGGCAACACAGCAATGCTGTTTTATTTTTATTTTAAATAAAAACTGTTCCTTTGAACTTTTTATTCCTCAAAGAATCCGAAAGAATTCATTAAGAGCATACTAGCAACCACCTAGCAACCATCTAAAACTACCAACTAATCACCTAGCAACACCCTGACAACCACAGTAATGCTGTTCACATTGTTTTTTTTTTTTAGATTTCAAATAAGTGCTGTTCTTCTGAACTTTCTATTTATCAAAGAATCCTGAAGAATTTCTCAAAAACACCCCAGTAACCACCTAACAACCAGCTAGGACACCTAGCAACCATTTAGTATCCATCTACAACCTAGCAACAACCTGACAACCACAGCAATCCTGCTGGTGTTTTTCTCTTTTATTTCAAATAAACACTGTTCCTTTGGAACTTTTTATTCATCAATGAATCAAAAACATCCTAGCAACCACATAACCAGCATCTTGAACACTATAGCAACAGCCCAGAACACCTAGCAACCACCTAGCAAGACTGAAGTGATGCTGAAAATTCAGCTTTGATCATAGGAATAAATTACATTTTACAATATACTCACATAGAAACCAGTTATTTTGAATTGTAATAATATTTCACAATTTTTACTGCACTTCTGAAAAATTAATGAAGCTTTGGTGAGCAGAGGAGACTATAATTTTAGACTTAAATGTTAGTATCACCGGCCTCAGATGGTTTACCGGTTAATTCTTGAAATGGGGCAAACGCTAAAAATAGAGGTGAAAAGTCTAGGTTTCAAACATGAACAGCTTGAATGCCAAACACATTATTTAACATTTCTAAGTCCTGACAGAACCTCAGATGCCTGTTTGGCATTTTACCCAAAACCTGAATGAAGTTCTGAACTCTATTTCTGTCTGCTCTTTGATTACAGCACAAAACATCAAGCAGGATGAATTCATTGTGTGACTTCAAATTTACAGAAATCAAAGAGAAGAAAGTTTCCATTACAAATGATGTGATGATAACACATGCATGCAGAGCCAGTGTGTTCATGCAACATTTACACACATACAGACCTCAGTGACCTTATCCTGACTCTAACAGACAGACATCACACAAGCACACTAGTACACGATGCACAAGCAGAAAAAAAAGCATGTTTGTGTGTGTGTGTGTGTGTGTGTGTGTGTGTGGACTGACCCAGCTAACAGGCAACATTCTCAGAAGGTTCTTTCAAAGAAGATTTAAGTTATGAAAAAACATTCTTTATAAACAGAAAATTTATTCAAACTTCTCTAGTCTTTAAAATGTTCTCAAACTGCACAAAAACCTTACTGTTTTTTCCTGAAAAGTTTCAGTTGGACATTCATCTTATGTTTTTTTAAATGTTACTCATTTCAGAACATTCAGAGAACATTCAAAAGTAACATTCCAATGATGTTTGCAAAATGAATGATAAAATGGAATTTTCCCAAAAAAGAACATTCCAAAATAATGTTTTTAAAATGTTATAAAAATGTTTTTAGAACATGTTTTTGTTAGCAGGGGATTTATATATGTTAAACACACCACCAAGATGACAACTGCCTTGCTGAGGAAGCTGAAGGTGATGGAGTGGCCAAGTATGTCTCTAGACCTGGATCCTATTAAACACCTGTGGGGCATCCTCAAGCAGAAGGTGCAGAAGCACCATGTGTCTAACATCCAGCAGCTCCGTGATGTCATTATAGAGGAGTGGAAGAGGATCCCAGTAACAACCTGCGCATCTCTGGTCAATTCCATGCCCAGGATGATTAAGGCAGTGCCAGATAACAATGGTGCTAACACACAATATTGTTCACTTAGGGTGTACTCACTTTTGTTGCCAGATATTTTGACAATAACGGCTGTATGTTGAGTAATTTTCGAGGAACAGTAAATCTATACTTCTATACAAGCTGCACACTGACTACTCTAAAATATATCCAAGTTTCATTTCTATAGTATTGTCCTTTGAGAAGATACTAAAATACTCTACTTCACGTCATGGCCGCATCGCCACCTTGGGTGTGCATTATTTTCTAGGAATTCACTGGCCCGAAGTCAATTATTCCACTTATACTACGGTTACCACACCTCAAGACATTAATCAGACGATATATTTTTCAAGGCATTCATCCGTTTTTTGTCCTTAAAACGCTATTGTGAGTAGGATTAATTTCTTACGCAGCTCATCCAACTCCTTCGTTGCTAATTCCAAAACGTCATTTTAGACCTAGTAACGATGCTTGAGCCGTTGATAGCAGACTATGCAGTTAATAATGTAGTTTAGACAGACAGACTGGCAGGCAGACAGGTGAAAAGAGAGAGAAAGAACAAGATTAAGCTTGTGAAGTCTGTGCTTCTCTCAAACGTGATCAGCAGCAGCGTCTCTACTTATAGTGAAACTTTAATTCATTTTCTTCAGGAACCGCGTCGTTGTTACCTCACTTGTGAGAAATGTCATGTAGTTTTTAAGTTGTTAATCGTCAGAGCAGAGCTAACAACATTAGCGCGTATGTTAACGTGTGCTGACTGTTATGTGTGTGCGTCTGTAAGAGAGAGAGTGGGAGAAAAAGAGTGTGTGCTTTTCGTACATAATAAAACGTAATTTTGCGGCGAAAACACGGAAATAATCTGATGTTTTTATCCTGTTGTTTACTGTATTTGTTTGGCTAGTGTCCTTGTGGGTTTTGATTATTTTGCTGTTTTAGGCTGTAAGGACCTTCACACTGAAATAGTGTGGCAAAGTAAATATATATATATATTTTTTTATATAGTAAATATATATATATATATATAAACATATATATATATATATATATATATATATTATATATATATATATACAAAGACATACACAGAATTTTGCACTCAAATTCAAAGAAAACGAGATGACAAAAAGTGCATCCTGTTTGCTTTCATTAATTTACAAAAGCGCATTGTTTCATTGTTATTGACAATTATATGAATATTAAATAAAACATTATGGTAACATTCCATTTGATAATTTTGCAAATATTATAGGAATGTCACTTTTGAATGCTCTCTGAACATAAATATTAATGTCAAAAAAGTTTGAATTTTGCAAACATTCAACTAAAATATTTCAGAAAAACAATAAACAATGTATAAATAATGTTTTTTATGCTAACGTTTTGAAAACGTTGTTAAAGGATTACTCCAGAATAGAAATTTCCTGATTATTTACTCACCCCCTTGTCATCCAAAATAATCATGTCTTTCTTTCTTCATTTGCAAAAAAATTACGTTTTTGGAGGAAAACATTCCAGGATTTTTCTCCATATAGCGGACTTTAATGGTGCTTAACAGATTGAAGGTTAAATGCAGTTTCAATGCAGCTTCAAAGGGCTCTAAATAGGGATGTGACGAGATCCGATGTGTCTCGCCAGATCTGTCTGGTCTCCCGAGAACGTGATAGTACCTGCAGTGTTTACATTAGAGCTCGATTAATCCTAAAAATATTGCGATCTCAGTTCAAACACCAAGGCAATCTTATTCCTGTCTTTCAACCACATAATGATCATTATTTCTGTGTTACAGACATTTAAATAACAGAAGTACTAGAATAAATAGTTTGGGTATAAACAGTTAATCTTACTTAATGTCGATCAAACGAAAGTATCTTAACACGTGTATGTATTGTAAGGCTTATCCTCTTCCGCCAGGAGGTGGCGACAACTGCACAAATGCAAACGCATTTGTCATTGAATCATTCATTCAGGAGATTCCAATAGAAAATTAAGTATTTATTAATTGCGAAATTAATTTGAGCGAATATATTTTTTAAAAAAGACTTAAGCAAACATTGTGTCAGAATCACTAGTAAATTACGTTATTTTGTTTAGATTTATAATCTAATCTTTTTTCTTCAGAATCATTAGAGAATCGTGATTCTAAAAAAAAAAAAAGTTTTTTAATTTATCCAGAATCATGTAGCATTAGTTTACATGTTTATTACTGCATATAATTAATTAAAATAGAAGTTTATTTTCATAAAGTACCAGTTCATATCAAAATGCACCTATATTTTTTTGTGTTTTTCAGTTGAATAAAATACTATTTTGCATAATTGAGGATTTATTTAAAAAAAATTAAAAATCTTGTCTCATCTCATTCTCGTGAACCCAGTCTTGTGTCTCGTCTCGTCTCGTCTCGTGGGATAAGTGTCTCGTCACACCTCTAGCTCTAAACAATCCCAGCCGAGGAATAAGGGTCTTATCTCGCAAAATGATCTGGCATTTTTTTTTTTTAAATAATAACCACAAATGCTCATCTCGTCTCTGCAATGCTCTGCAATGTGCATGCATACTCTATGCACTCCGGTTTAAGAGAGGTAGAGTATCGTCCTACATTGCTGTTTGACCTTTTTTGCATGCTCGCTTTGTAAACACTGGGTCGGATGGGTTTTTCTACATACCCTAACTGTATTGAACTGGAATACGCACATCACAGAGCTAGACAAGACGAGCATTTGAGGATAAGTATATACATTTTTTTTTTTTTTTAGAAAATAACTGATTGTTTTGCTAGATAAGACCCTTATTCTTCGGCTGGGATCATTTAGCGCCCTTTGAATCTGCATTTTTAAACCCACAATCCGTTGAGCACCACTGAAGTCCACTACATGGAAAAAAATCCTAGAATGTTTTCCTCAAAAAACTTAATTTCTTTGCAACTGAAAAAACGAAAGACATGAACATCTTGGATAACATGGGGGTGAGTAAATTATCAGGAAATACTTATTTTGGAAATGGAGTAATCATTTAAATGCCAGAAAACCTTTGTTCGTAACCTTGGCAGAACGTTATGAGATCATTCCCTTATTTTATAAGCGTTATCCGGGCAAAATCAAGATAATGATGATAATGAAGGTGTGCTAGTAGAGGCAGGATGTTGTGATTTCTTAGAAAATATAAAAAATAATCTATTTTCACGCTCTCCGATCTAAAGCGAGCTGGTGCGAGACGGAGACGGAGACGGAGAGAGATGGGACGAGGTGTGAAGCGAGGGAAGCAGCGCATTTCTCACATGTCAGGTCTCTGCCTCCGAGGGCGACGTTTGCCGTACCGACAGGAAACCACAGTGATGTCAATCATGATTGAGGTTATTCTCCAGAAGCACTGACAAAAACACCTAAATTAATAAACCTAAACCAGTGTTAGCATTCTCATAATGCAAACGTCTGTCATTTCTGGTTTCAAACTTATCTTAAAAATAGAGGTTCTTCTATGGTATCACTGGTATGTTATTTATTTTGAATATATATATATATATATTTAGTCAGCAAGGATGCAATAAACTAATCGGTTTGTTACAGTAAAAACATTTATAATGTTACAAAAGGTTTCTATTTTATAGATTTTTCAGGTGGCAAATCAGCATATTAGAATGATCATGGATCATGTGACACTGAAGACTGGAGTAATGATGCTGAAAATCCAGTTTTGATCGCAGGAATAAATTATATTTTACAACATATTCACATAGACATATGTGATTTTAAATTGTAATAATATTTCACATTTTTACAATTTTTACCATATTTTTGATCAAACAAATGCAGCCTTGGTGAGCAGAAGAGACTACATTCAAAAACATTTAAGATTCTTACTGGCTCTAAGCAAGTGTACAAAAGTACATGATGCTATTTATAATAACAGAACAGAGATCATTTACAGTGAAAAATGAATTAGCAGGAATTATTAATCAATATTATACTTTAAAAAACTTTATTCATATTAAATCTACATACTTCTACATACACCTTGCATAATCTGCAAATTATTGTTCCAAAATAAGAGGGATCAAAATGCATGTTATTTTTATTTAGTACTGACCTGAATAAGATATTTCACATGAAAGATGTTTACATATTGTCCTGAACAGTTAAACTGCCTGCTGTTCTTCAGAAAAATCCTTCAGGTCCCACAAATTCTTTGGTTTTCCAGCATTTTTGTGTATTTGAACCCTTTCCAACAATGACTGTATGATTTTGAGATCCATGTTTTTTAACACTGAGGACAACTGAGGGACTCATATGCAACTATTACAGAAGGTTCAAACACTCACTGATGCTCCAGAAGGAAACACAATGCATTAACTTTGCAAAAACTTTTAGAAGTTGAAGATGAGGGTAAATTTAACTTATTTTGTCTTCTGGGAAACATGCAACTCTCTTCTGTAGCTTCTGAAGGGCAGTACTAAATGAAAAAATATGATATTTAGGCAAAATAAGAAAAAAATAATCTGTTCAAAAGTTTTCACCCCCCACCCCCTTTTGAACAGGGTCATTTTTATAAATTCAGCTATTATTTTCTAATATGGACTATATTCTATAATAGATATTATCTTATTCAGGTCAGTACTAAATAAAAAATAACATGCATTTTGTATGATCACTCTTATTTTAGTAAAATTATTAACATTTAGCAGATTCTGCATGGTGTATGTAAACTTTCGACCTCAACTGTATATGTATACCTACAAGAAAAAATATATGAAAAAAGTATAGGGTATGCATTTTCTATGCTGAAGTCTGGTCTTGATATTTTTCTGTCTGCAACTGCAAAGAATATAACACACACACACACACACACACACACACACACAATTCATAGTCTGCAGATGTATTAAAAACATACATCACTGAAATGTCGTGATATGATCATCTGTTCTGCGGTGCGTCTGACAATAACTGAAATGCAATATTATACGGCAGAGCTGCAGCATTCATCATGAATATTGCATGCGGCTCTCTAGGTTTTTGCAGGCTGTTTGATTGCTCCTGACTGATTAAAACAATAAAAACAGCCGCTCTGGAGGTGTCAGAGATACGAGAGACATCTCAGATGCACAACAACAGTCTCAGACGTCTGTATGTGTGTTTGTGCGCTAAAAGGGTGCTGTGTGTCGGATGTGAAGCGGCCTTCGCTGTGTCTGTTTGGACTCTTGATCACATTAGCGTGTTCTGTTGCTCTTGATGAATATTAATCGGCAGAGATAAACTGAAAGTTATCTGATGCAGTGCGTGATGGGTGACCATCTGCGGCTCTCTTGGGGGATTCTGGGATTGTTGGGGGCTGGTAATGAATCTGTGTGTTGTGGGGGTTTCCTATTGTGCAACAATAAAGGTCTGTCAGTGGAGCTAAAGGAAAGATTGATGTGTGTGTGTGGGTCTGGTGACGTCTGAGGATCAGCTGTGTAAGGAATGAAGAGAATGGAAGAGAAAAGGCCTGTTAACAGCAAATCTAATGCAACTAAATGACATATAAATTGAATCATATTCATGTAATAAATAACCTATCCTGTGTATAAAGCTTGTTTTTTGTCATTTGGCTATATATATATATATATATATATATAAATTATTAAAATATGAATACATCATTTAATAGTATATAAATAATACTAAAACACACACACACACACACACACACACACACACACACACACACATTTAAGAACTGTTTATTCACGAATGAATGAAAGAATAAATAACCTATCCACTGTATAAACCTGGTGTTTGTCATTTGGCTAAAATAAATAAATAAATAAATATATATATATATATATATATAAAATATAATATAATATAATATAATATAATATAAATTAATCCTGTAATAGTATAGAAATAATACTAAAACACACTCAAACACACACGTCAATTGGCAAAAAAATTAAATAATAATATATATAATAAATATATGTAACCTTAAATTTGGCAACTAAAATAACAAATAAAAATAAAAAAATAGAATAATATATATATATATATATATATATATATTATTCTATTTTTTTATTTTTATTTTTATTTTATTTTTATTTATTTTATTTTTATACATATACATATATATACATATATATACATATATATATATATATATATTAATTTAGGGTTTATAGGGTTTATAGAAAAAAAGAGTATTTTCCAAAATAAATGTTTGAAAGCACTAAACTACTTTTTTTTTTACAAGCAGTGTCAACATTTTTACTGTGAAAATGATTTTATAAAATATAAAATATGTATTAAATGTCAAATGCATAGCATTTTTGTATAAAACCTAAATGAATTGTTTATTCATTCATACATATATATTTTAATTTATGTATTTGCAATTATTTTTTTCCCCCTGAGAGACAGAGTGAAAAGTCTTAAAAACTTATTTTATTCTATTTTTTAGCCAAATGACAAACAACAGGTTATTCATTCATCCATCCATTCATTCATTTACAAACATTCATTTTATACTACTCATTTAACATTAAATGAGTAGTATAAAAATGTTGAAAATTTAAAATGTAAAAAATTATTTGCACAGTAAAAATGTTCACACTGTTTTCTTAAAAAATGCAGTTATTTAGCTTTCAAACTTAATTTTTTTTTTTTTTTGTGGGAAATACTCTTAATATAAAATAAAAGATATATATTTATATAAAATATAAAATATGTATTAAATGTCAAATGTATGGTATTTTTGTATAAAACCTAAATTAATTGTTAATTCATTCATTCATTCATAAATAAATAGTCTTCTTAAAAACTTAAACTTGAAAACCACGACTAAATTACACAAAAATACAAAATATTAATTTAATGACAATAGTATTCTAGCATTCAAACCTCAAACTTAAAAAAATAATAAATAATAAAAAAAAAAGTATTGGCAAAATCATTTTCACAGTAAAAATGTTCACATTGATTTCTTAAAAAATGGTTGTTCAGCTTTCAACAATCTTTTTTTTTTTTTTTTCAAAACACACACAAAAAAAGTATCAAATCAAAACAATTTAAATGATACAAAAATATAACAAATATTTATTAAATGTCAAATGTATGGCATTTTTGTATAAAACATAAATTGTTCATTCATTCATTTATTCATTCACAAATAAATATTCTTCAAGAAATTAGACTTAAAAAACAATGAAAACCACAATGACTAAATTACACAAAAATACAATATATTAATTTAATGCCAATATTATATTAATGAAAAATATTAATTAGCATTATTAATTATAATTAGTCATCTGCTGAGAAACCTATAATAAATGGTTAATTTATAAATTTAAAAAAATAATAAATAAATAAAAAAAAAAATTAAATTAAAATCTGGAAAATAATTTTTACACAAAAAATGCTTACCTGAACTTTCCAGCATAAAACAAAATTGAAAAAAAAAAAACCCTTTAAAAATGAAGACATTAAAAAACAAAACCTACACTCACACAAAAATTTTAAATAATGCAAAGAATTTGCCCTGAAATTAAACAATTTATATATATATATATATATATATATATATATATATATACATATACTCAATAAACTAAAAAACCTTTTCAGTGTGTGGGATGTTAATGGAGATGTGCTGCTCTCCTGCATGTTTTTCATGCCAGAAAGACATGAAAGAACAAGAAAGAACAATAATTAACAAGAAAGACAAGAAAAAAATAATGCGGCAGTCAGCTCAAAGCTAAACATACCACAGAACGCACGACAAACGATCATTATTATAAATAACCATTAAAAGAATTCACTTTTGCTGTGATTCCAAGTTAAGAACGTGACGATGACTGATCGTTGTCAACAAAATCAGCCCAAGCGTTGAGATAATTTCTGACAGCAGAGCTGGATCTTTGCTCTGACAGGCTCTGCGTTATGTGTTCAAACCTGAGCCCATCTCTGACATTCACTGCTGCGTCTCTGAACAATAGCGCACAGGGTGTGTGTGAGTGACGTACTAAAGCCTGCAGTTTCCCTCACATGTCTTTGATCGTTTCTTGATACCATGCAGCGTTAATACAGGCTTGACATTTCCCCAGGTCAATTAGAGATAATTAGTCTGAGAACACACAAATGGCGTCTGAGCTGATGTTGTTGGTTTTTTATGCGTGTTTGACGAAGATGGAAGAGATTAGCTGGAGACGAACAGCATTTAACTAAATTATCTGATTGGTTGAACGAACATCGAGTGTGCATGTGGCATGTATCATTTTAGAAATTCGACTCGGTACTTTCTACTAATTCCAGTGTATTATTGTTTCTTCCCATCTTTTATAATAAAAACACACAATTTTTATTTCACATAAATTAAGCCAAATTAACTTTTATTTAATAATTTATAGTAATTTATCCATTTATTAATTCACATACAGCCCAAACATTGTGTATTACATATGTATGTGAATGCGAATGATTCATGTACATAATTGCAGTTCATAACATAACAGCATAACATTTACGTCACATATTCAACACTGAAAAGCAGATATTATAGTGTAATCAGTGTTCTCAGAGTTGTTATCGTTAACTGAAACTATAATAAATTGGGTTTGGTACTTGAAATAAATCTGAAATAAAATCTAAATAAAAACGAACAAATTAAAATCCGAAAATTTGAAATGTTGCTTGGGTAACTACGTTGAAGTACTAAAATAACAAACTAAAACTGAAATAAAAATAAAACAAAGCAAACAAAACTAATAAAAAATGACAAAATCACATAAGAAAATTGCTAAAATGAAAACTAAACTAAAAAATGGATAGTAAAATACAGATGAATTCAAAATATTACTACATTTAATAAAATTTAATTGAAATAAAACACAAACGTATATATATATATATATATATATATATATATATATATTAGGAATTGTTTATTCATGAATGAATGAATAAATTAATGAATAAATAAATAAATAAATAAATACCAAAGCAAAGGCAAATAAAAAATACATAAAAAAATAATACAATACAACACACACACACACACACACACACACACACACATATATGAATATAAAACAAGAATTCTGTATAGAAAAATTATACTATATATATATATATATATATATATAATTAATACAAAAAAAAAAATCACAGTATCGACAAAATAATTTTCACAGTAAAAATGAAATATTCAGTTTTAACCAATTGATTTAAAAATACTCTAGACTTTAAAAACTTTGTCACAATAACTAAATAACACACACACACACACACACACACAAATAATTAAATATAAAATGTTTTCCATTTTCTAGATAAGCCTAAATAAAGTGTTAATTTGTTTAGATTTGATTTCATTTCAAGTAGTAAATTTTTAGTAATTTTGTTGTGTTTTTTTGTCATTTTTATTAGGTTTTGCTTTTTAAATATTTTGTACAATCTTTAATAAGTTTTAGTTGTTTTAGTACCTCAACTTGGACTAAACGAAAATGAGAAATGTTGCTTTGGTATTTAGCTATAGAAAATGTTTATTTAATTTAAATCTTATTTTTAAAAAGTAGACTTTAAAAACCACCACCACCACCACCACCAACAACAACAACAACAACAACAACAACAACAACAACAACAACAACAACAACAACAACAAAACAATAACTAAATGACACAAAAATATAAAATATTCATTAAATGTCAAATGTTTTTTGGAAATCCTAAATAAAGTGTTAATTTGTTTAGATTTTATTTTATTTCAGTTAATGTTTATCTGATTTTAGTAAATTTTAATAATTTTGTTGTGTGTTTTTATCATTTGTATTAGATTTTGCTCTTTAAATATTTTTTTTATAATTTTTAGTATGTTTTAATTATTTTAGTACCTCATCTTAGACTAAACAAAAATGAGAAATGTTGGTTTGGTATTTAGCTGAAATAAAATAAAAAAAAATATATATATATATATTAGTTAAATCTTATTTTAAGTAATTTGTTTATGGTTTTAGTTGATAATAAAGTTTTTCCGAAGAAGGAAAGTCTGGTTTGGAGTGATGTGAGGATGAGTACATAATGGCAAAATGTTCAATTTAAGTGAACTTTCCCTTAAACACATAAACACCATCAGTGATGTTTCTAGATGATTCTATACGCATCTAATGTAATCTGCAGGCATAAACCAAAACCGTTTAATATTGCGTGTAAACTTTACAGCGGAAAACATCACACGCAGGTCATTATATCTGTTTAATTAGCTTTAATCACAACTGCAAGTAGCATTACAGGCATTTACATGATAAATTACACGATTGCAGTCATGTAAGCATGCAGGACAATTACTCTGAATAGCTGAATGAATGAATGAGGGTGTGTGTCAGATGCTGCGTCTGTACGTGTGTGTGCCTGTACTGTCCTCAGACGCAGGGCATTTCCCACAGACTGCATGTGTGTGTCTCTGGTTGTGTGTGTATATGTGTCTGTATACAGTGCTGCTTGAAAGTTTGTGAACCCTTTAGAATTTTCTATATTTCTGCATAAATATGACCCAAAACATCATCAGTTTCATAGAAGTCCTGAAAGTAGACGAAAAGAACCTAATCAAACAAGTGAGAGAAAAATATTTTCTTTGTCATTTATTTACTGAGAAAAATGATCCAGTGTTGCATGTCTGTGCATTGCTAATTGGATTAGCAGTTAATTTAAAGGTGAAAGATGTGTTTTCCGTCAGTGCAATGACTATCAAATATCAGTATGTGACCTGTTTTATTCAAAGAACAGGGATCTATTAGTCTGATCATGTTTGTGAAAGTGAATCATGTCACAAACAAAGGAGATTACGGAGGACCTCAGAAAAAAAGAGTTGATGTTGCTCATCAGGCTAGAAAAGTTTACAAAACCATCTCTAAAGAGTTTGGACTGCACAAATCCATGGTCAGACAGATTGTGTACAAATGGAGGAAATTTAAGACCACTGTTACTTCCCTGAAAAGTAGTCATTTTACCAAAGAATGTTAACAAACAGAAGAAGAACAAAGTTCATGTTTTGGAATGGGCTTAAACACACAAATACAAAATATTAATTTAATGACATTAAATTATTAATGACAAAAATATTATAGCATTCAAACCTCAAACTTTTCAGCATTAAACCAAATTGAAAAAAAAAAAAAAACACTTTTAAAAAAGAACATTTACCTTCCTGAAAAGTGGTCGTTTTACCAGAGAATGTTTAAAGAAGAACAAAGTTAATGTTTTGGAATGGTTGAGTCAAAGTCCAGACCTTAATCCAATTAAAATGTTGTGGAGGAACCTAAGCAAGCAGTTCATAGGAGGAAACCCACCAACATCACAGAGTCTAAGTGTTTCTGCATTAAGGAATGGGCTAAAACTCCTACATGTTATTGTGCAGGACTGATCAGCATTTACAAGAAACGTAACCAGTTACTGTTACTGCAGCAAAAGGGGGTCACACCAGATACTGAAAGCAAAGATTCACATACTTTTGCACCGCACAGATATGTAACACTGGATAGTTTTTCTCAGTAAATAAATGACAAACAGTTTGATTGGCTTCTCTTTGTCTACTTTTAGGACTTACATGAAAATCTGATGATGCTTTGGTTCACATTTATGCAGAAATATAGAAACCTCTACAGGGTTCACAAACTTTCAAGCAGCACTGTATGTCTATCTGTGTGTGTGAATGTGTATCTGCAAAAGTCTGTGTGCGTCTGCGTGTTTGTCTATATGTCTGCGTATGTGTAACCAAGTGTATCTGCTTTTGTCTGTGTGTGTGTGTGTGTGTGTGTGTGTGTGTGTGTGTGTGTGTGTGTCCTGAAGGTTGACTGAAAGGTTAGAATCTGCTGCGGTCAGAGCTGTCAAACACACACAAACATGACGGGACGAGACGAGACTCAAGTGAACACAGAGAGACAATGAAGACTCGTTCACTAGAACGATATTGATAGACATATCACTCCTAGTTGGAGGAATATTACGCTGCCATGGTGATGGCCATAGTTGCCGATGCTTCTAATCGTTCTAAATTTAAAATAACAACAGAGTTCAAACCACAACTACAACAATAACACCACAGAGGAATGATATTATGGAAGCTTGTTTCTGCCAAGGGATAAAAAAAATATACTAAATCTCACAATTTAGACTTTTTTCTAACAATACTGAAAAAACAAAAAACAATTTGAATTGTAAGCTATAAACTCAAAATTGCAAGATTTAAACTCTGAGAAAGAAACTCAGAATTCTGAGATAAAAAGACAGAATTTGGTTGTTAATGTTTTTTCTTCCATAGTGACACAAGAAAACAGAATTATTAGATGAACATTCTGAGTTTAAATCTTGTATTTCTGACTGTTTTTCTCAAAATTGTGAGAAAAAAGGCCTGAATTGTGTGATAAAAAGTCATAATTATAATATAGTTAACTATATAGTAATATGAATTACTTTCGAAGCATTTCTTCTCACACTGTAAAAAACAATTTGTTGAGTCAACTTAAAATAATTTGAATGTCAACTTGAAATGTTATGTTTTACTAAGTGACAACTTGAATATTTGAGTTGATTCTTCAAAAAGTAAAAATTTAAGGCAGCCGAGTAACAAACACAGCTGTTAAGTTTAACAAACAATTTTTTAGTTTAGTCAACTCGAATATCTAAGTTGCCCCTTAGCACAACTTAATATTTCAAACGTATGTGAGTTAACTGAACGTAAAATTTTAAGGCAGCAGGGTAACAAATTATTTTAAGTTGACTCAACAAATTGTGTTTTTTGCTTTTTACTAGGGGTGTAACGATTCACTCGTTTTCTCGATGCATCCATTACAAAACCTGACAATGCATATGCATCGATCTTGCAAATGGATTTTTGAATCGTGAATCAATGACTTCAGCTATTAATCAATTTAAAACACTAAGAATCAAATGAGTCATGATTTCTATAGCGATTCAGTGATTTCAAAATATATCAATTACTACAAGCACGAATTAACGGAGACCTTGAACAGCGTTGTTCGTTTCCTCACATCTCTCCTTCACGTGCTTCATTCACTGACTGCCACTGAACGGCGCGCGCGCCCTCACCAACAGCCAGCGTGTGGTCTCCTTAGTATTCTGGCCAGTACTGCTAGAAGTAGTTTTACTTTTAAACTCTCAGTCATACCATTGACCTTACCTGAGCAGTTGAAAGCCGCGCGTTTGGATGGAGCAAAACAATGTAAGTCTCTAAAATGACGTTTTAACTTAATGTAGTTAAACCAAAAGTACAACGGAAATGGCCAAAATAACCGGAGCATTAGCAGCAACCAATAAGAGCGCGAGGTTTAACGTCATCTGTCACATGCATAAAAGTTGCGTTCAAATGCTGTAGCATTTTATTTTATGAAAATAAGATAAAGAAGTTAGGGCTGCAACAAACGATTATTTTGATAATCGATTAATCTAACAATTATTAGAACGATTAATCGACTAATGGTCGATTATTTTACTAGCTAATCAGTATACTTTGATTTTCAGTTTTTGCAATTAGTAAAAAATTATGTTATACATATTCTAACATAAATTAAGATCGCTTTAGCATATTTAGCATATTATGTAATTACAATTATTATACAATGAAATGGTAATACTTTGGTTCATTACTTAACATTAGTTAATATGGACTAAGAATGAACTTTTGCAGCATTTATTAGTCTTAGTTAATGGTAATTTCAACATTTACTAATGCATTTATAAAAATCACAAGTTGTTTTTTAACATTTGGTAAACGCACTGTGAACATGAGCAAACAATGAACAGTTGCATTTTTATTAACCAACATTTTAAAAAAATGATTACATAAATGTAATAAATGTATTGTTCATTCACGTTAATTAATACATTAGCTAATGTTAACAAATGATACCTTATTGTAAAGTGTTACCAAATCATTATACAAATGGATATATTTGGCACACAAAATGAGATGACGGACAGAGAAACTGTCTTATACACACCATTCTGCCTAACATCTCCTTTTGTAAGACATAAGGATAAGCAACATAATAAAGGTAAGTGATAATACCTTGCAATTGTACTTTTAGTATCCTGTACTAAACTGGCATAAAGTGTGCTACATTGGAAGTATAGTGCTGAAGTCCAACTAAAGATGAACTGAAGTATATTTGATTGTGCTAAAGTGGAACTATTGCAAGTATATTTCAGATACAATTTAAATCTTCCATTTAAACATTTCTAAATTTCTACAAATGCTATATTTCATACCATAGCATCATAAAATTAACAACTAACAGTGGACAAACGTTTTAATTAATTTATTTTTTGCATTCACTCTCTGACTGCATTAGGCTGCAATGTAATTTGCCCCCTGCCTAAGCATATAAAGAATTTAGGGGAAGCATTTAAATAACCCTGTGAATACACTTAAAGTATGCAGAATCGAATCGCATCAAATTTTATTGTGAATCGTCTCAAATCGAATCGTTCTGAATGTGCAAAAATCGTTCTTGAATCGAATCGAAACCCTATGAATCGTGAATCGAATCGATTTGCTGTTTACCCAAAGATTCACAGCCCTACTTTTTACAGTGCAGAAAATGAACAATAAAAACCTCAACAGCCAATCAGCATCAAGTCTGCTTTATAGAGCCCAAGCAATCTTGGAAAAAGTGACAGATGACAAAACTGCAAAAAAAATATTTTGTGAACACTAATATAGTTATCGTTCTTGGTGTGAACAGACCTTAAGAGACCGAAATTAGTAGCAGACATTTTAACATTCGCTGTGATTCATCACACATTCATCCACTGATTATAACAGTGTTGTGTTGTATCATGGTAATGCTTGCAGTGTGGACAGTATTATTGATTGGAATAGTTTTGCTGTCGCACAGCTCGGGTTCAGCTGAAGGTTCACAATGTTGCTAAACTGCTGGTAATAATTTGACATGCCAGACAGCGTTTAGCAGAAAGAAATGCAAGACAAACGCAGAGTGTGTGAAACGGATGGAGAACAGGAGGAAGAGAGAGAGAGAGAGAGAGAGAGAGAGAGAGAGAGAAAGAGAGAAAGGGAGAGAGAGCGATCAGAAAAGGAATGAAGGATGAAAAGAAAAGCCAGAGTGATGAAAAGAGCAGAGCAATGACTGAGGCAGATCAGACGAATGAAGCTCTTATCAAAGCCCTGCTCGCTGACTCTCTCTCTCAGGACTTGTTAAAGAATAATTGTTTATGTGCTGTTATATACTGTAATTTCTAAGCAGTTTTCTTTACAGTCGTTGCCATACATCATTGTTAGGTACAATATTAATTTATTAATTTATTTCTCCAGTTTTTTGTGTCACATGATACTTCAGAAATCGTTCTAATATGCTGCTTTGCAGCTCAAGAAACATTTCTGAATATTATCAATGTTGAAAACAGCTTTGCTGCTTCATATTTATAAGGAAACATAATTTTTTTGAATAGAATGAATAGAATGTTCGAAACAAAAGCATTTTTTGAAATAGAAACATTTTGTAACATTATAAATGTCTTTAAATCAATCAAAATGTCACTTTTGATTGATTTAATGCATCCTTGCTGTATATGTATACAGTTGAGGTGAATTTCAGAATCTGCAAATTGTTAATTATTTTACCAAAATAAGAGGGATTATACAAAATGCATGTTATTGTTTATTTAATACCTGAATTAAATAAATGGACTATTCAACTATAGTCCACAAGAGAAAATAATAGTTGATTTAAAAAAAAAAATCCTGTTCAAAAGTTTACATACACTTGATTCTTAATACCATTCTTACCTGAATGATCCACAGTTTTTTTGTTTAGTGATAGTTGTTCATGAGTCCCTTGTTTGTCCTGAACAGTTAAACTGCCTTCTGTTCTTCAGAAAAATCCTTCAGGTCCCACAAATTCTTTGGTTTTCCAGCATTTTTGTGTATTTGAACACTTTCCAACAATGGCTGTATGATTTTGAGATCCATCTTTTCACACTGAGGACAACTGAGGAACTCATATGCAACTATTACAGAAGGTTCAAACACTCACCGATGCTCCAGAAGGAAAAAACATGCATTAACTTTTGAACACAATGCAGATTTTTCTTATTTTGTCTAAATCATAGACTGTAAAAAACATGGACGTAGTGTCAGTGACGTCACCTGTAGGTTTCTGAAGAGCGTTTTTGAAGCAAAAGTTGGGCGGGGCCTGTCGTCGCCATTTTGGAAGCGCGTCACTCCAGGAAAATCGAAAATGGACAAAGAGGCGGGACGTGGGTGGAGCTAAGATGTCTGATGTACTGTTTTTAAATGTATTAAAATAATCCTGATAAAGTAACACCCTAAGAAAAAACAAACGCAATAACACGGCTGAGATGCCAAGTTCAACTGCTGGAATAAGCTGAGGTAATGTGATGGCTGCCTGACACCTGTCACTCAAGTGGCCACGCCCTTAATTATGCAGAATTTTAATGCTTAATATAATTTAAACGGGTGAGTTAGAAAAAAACCCCTCAGAGTTGTCATAAAGGGCAAAACTAAAAACCAAAACCACTTTTTGTACCAGGCTGTAAACGTTTTTATCTGTTATAAAGTTGAACATTTTAACACGAGAGTCTATGGGGATTTGCTCCCTTTTGGAGCCAGCCTCAAGCGGCCAGCCGATGAACTGCAGCTTCAGTCACTTCCGTATTGTTTCAGGAGCGAGAGCGGGAGGTTGCCCCTTGGTCTAAATATCATATTTTTTCATTTAGTACTGCCCTTCAGAGGCTACAGAAGAGAGTTACATGTTTCCCAGAAGACAATATAAATTAAATTTACCCTGATTTTCAAATTCCAAAAGCTCTTAATGCATTGTTTTTCCTTCTTGTCCTTTTTCCTTGAACTTTCTGTAATAGTTGCATATGAGTTCCTCAGTTGTCCTCAGTGTGAAAAGATGGATCTCAAAATCATACAGTCATTGTTGGAAAGGGATCAAATACACAGAAAATGCTTGAAAACCAAAGAATTTGTGGGACCAGAAGGATTTTTCTGAAGAACAGCAGGCAGTTGAACTGTTTAGGACAAACAAGGGGCTCATGAACAACTATCACTAAACAAAACAAAAAACAAACAAACAAAAAAAAAACACAGCCGTGGATCATTCAGGTAACAACACAGTATTAAGAATCAAGGCGATGCAAACTTTTAAACAGGGTCATTTTTATAAATTCAACTATTATTTTCTCTTGTGGACTATAGTTAAACATCTTTTATGTGAAATACCTTATTCAGGTACTAAATAATAACATGCATTTTGTATGATCCCCCTTATTTTGGTAAAATAATAATTAATAATTAATCTGTATATATATAGCAAGGATGCATTAAGGATTTTGCAGAGTGCGTTAAGTGTCTGGACAGTTTTTGGGGCCACTGAATATTACGCTGCCATGGTGACAGCCAACATAACATGAGCTGCTGATGCTTCACAGTTAGAAACACTCTGCGGTGTGTGTGTGTGTGTGTGTGTGTGTGTGTGTGTGTGTGTGTGTGAGAAGTTGGAACAGAAGGAAATGAGGAATGAGACCACAGACCCCCTAAAACCAAGCAGTGGGGTGGTCTGTCTGGAATCTCTCTTACACACACACACACACACACACACACACACACACACAATCTCTGACCGCACTAGACAAACTTTGGCAATTAAGTATGTAATGAAATCTTGAATCAGAGTGGAAGACAGTGGGAAACACACACACACACACACACACACACACACAACCTAACCTTTAATTTCCTTGCTGTAAAGCTGAAGTGTGTAATTTTTGCACCATATACGCTTAACCAACACTCCTTCCATCTGTCATTGGCCAATCAAACCAATAGCCCCGCCCCCAAATGCACAACTTTGGTTGTATACTAGTTAGGATTCTGAAACAAACAGATCAATGACAAGTGTTACACCTTCTCATTTATAAACAGCTCTCTCTATCTATCTATCTATCTATCTATCTATCTATCTATCTATCTATCTATCTATCTATCTATCTATCTATCTATCTTTTTATTTTGCTGCTGTGCCTTTAAGAGCTCAATCTAAACTTGTTAACAGCATGACCTTTTGACCCTATTTTGCTACTGAGATGACACATTTGGATCAGTGTTTTAGTGGTTATTTCAGGCTATTTGAGTTCACATAGCTTTCTCACCAATACTGTTGCACTGTGTTCAAGATTTCACACTTTCTTATTTAGTTTGGCCTTCACACGCTGTTCAGCAGGCGAGAGCCAGATAAATTCAATCCGCTGACCTGCGCAGCGGTTCATGTATACACAGCGCAAGGTGAGAAAATCAAAAAATCCTTTCGTGATTCTCTGATGCAAGGTGTGATTTTATACGAGCTGACTTGTGCAAACGCTAAAGTGAATTTATTTCAGAAAATATCAGACTAGAGATGAAAAACTGCAATGTTTTAGTTTAAAAGCAGCATGTATATCACTCTAAGAGATGAAAAATGAAACTTCAGTCATTTACTCACCCTCATGTCACTCCAAACACATTTGTCTGGTCCTTTCTTTGTTCTGTGGAAAACAAAAGATGTTAAATAAAATGTTCATGCTACTCCTTTCAATAAAATGACAGAGAATGAGGAATGAGGACAATTTATATTCCGTAATATTTAGAAATATTACACTTCTGGACGAGAACAAAACTTAATTAATGACACTGTTTTCTTCTGTATACACTGCTGCTCAAAAGTTTGGGATCAGTAAGATTTTTTATGTTTTTTAAATAATTCTTATATGCTCATCAAGGCTGCATTTACTTGATCAAAAATACAGAAAAAAAAAAAGTTTAAAATAGTGGTTCTATATTAATGTATTTTAAAATATAATTTATTCCTGTGATGCAAAGCTGAATTTTTATCAGCCATTACTTCAGTTTTCAGTGTCACATGATTCCACAAAAATTATTCTAATATGCTCATTAATTACTGTTATTATCAATGTTGGACACAGTTGTGCAGCTTAATTTTATTTTATTTATTTTTTTTGGAACCTGTGATTCTTTTTTCAGGATACTTGATGAATAAAAGTTAAAAAGAATAGCATTTATTCCAAATATAATTTTTTTCTAACAATATAAGTCTTTGTTATCACTTTTTATCACAAAAAAACACAGGTTCCAATAAAATATTAAGCAGCACAACTGTTTTCAACATTGATAATAGATCAGCATATCAGAATGATTTCTGAAGGTTCATGTGACACTGAAGACTGGAGTAATGATGCTGAAAATTCAGCTTTAAATCACAGGAATAAATTACATGTCTTAAATATATTCTCAGAGAAAACTGTTATTTTCAATTGCAATAATATGTCACATTTTTAGTGTTTTTACTGTATTTTTGAGCAAATAAATGCAGCCTTGATGTGCTGAAAACCATTCAAAATCATTTTGAGCGCCAATGTAGCTAATTTCTTTCATAACTAATGAATTTTGCAGCACTGACACTACTATTGAACTGAATTGAATCAACATTGGAGAGAATTGAGCTGAAAAACAACACTATTGTCTTCTGTAGACCTGCTTTACTGCTGAAATGTTGTTCAAATAGTTGAATATTGCAACATTTACACATTTGAAACAATCTGAATTATATTGTAGAAAGTGCTACACTGTAAAAATAAATACATAAATAGTAATAATAATAATTTATAATAATAATCTTATTTTTGTCTTGTTTTCCAGTACACACCTCTAAATATTCTTATATTAACTTAACTTATTAAATAAATAAATAAATAAATAAATAAATAAAAGTGATATTAAGATGTCTTGTTTTCTAAAAAAAAACAAAAACATTAAATTACATTACATTAAATCAAATTAACTTGAATTAAAAAAAAGAAAAAAGATTAGGTTAGGGTTAGGGTTATTTTTGTTACCCCATTGGCAGATATTTTTCTTATTCGAAGCATAAGCAATTAATTTTAATACTTTTTTCAGAAAATAACACTTTTTATCTTATTTCATTTTGCATCTCAAGTAAATGTATCTTGATTTGAAAATGTTCAGATATTTGTACTAGAAAACAAGACGGAAATACTGAGCAAGAAAATCATTTTTCAGTGTATGTATAAAGTAGAAAAGATTTGACTTAACAAATTCGGTCATTTTGGGCCACAGTAATGAGAAAAAGACATTCTGCAATTTAACAGGCTATTGAAAGCATTTAACCAATGTGAGGAATTCAGAGGAATTTTAAGATCTCACACACATACACACATACACTCGCTCACTGCAGGGGACTGAAAGGATTGTTCTGCCAGAGATGAGAGTGGAAGACTTTGCCCACGCCAGCAATGTCAGCCAGAATATCACAGAGAGAGAGAGAGAGAGAGAGCAACAGACAGACTGTATGAAAAGAGAACGAGGATGTGCATGTCAAAAGAGGAGAGCGAGCGATTAGTTGTGTGTGTGATGAATGCGTCTTTGTCTGGCTCACGTGTCGGGGCAGATTCGCTCACCCGGGTGACCTCTGACCCCCAGTGACGGGGCAACACTTGACCGCAGGAGACAATGCAGAAGAGCTGCGTTTAGCAGATGGAGAGAGAGAGAGAAAGAGATGAATTATCATATCAATTACACCCAACATCATACCACTGCCGCTTCGCTGTCAATGTCAATCAGAATGGAGCTAAAAAAAAACTGTAAAAATGTGAAATATTATTATACCATTAAATAATTAATTTAAAATAATTATTATTTTATTAAGTTTTTACATGTAGTTTGCTACATTGTTGTTATTTAAATCAGCAAGTGGCTTTCAATTATTATCCTAGATTTAAATACTTAAAGTATTTTTATTTAATTTATTTTATATTAAATTATAGAAATCACCTATATTATTTTTTGAATGAATATATTACCAAATATAATAAAATATAATAAAAATAATAATAATAATAATAATAATAATAATAATATAACTTAATATAAAAAAACAATAAAATAAAAAATAAGCATTTTATATCCATCTAAAATAATAATAATAATAATAATAATAATAAATAAATACAATGTATTTCAATATATATTAATATATTACTAATTAAAAATGACTAATATTCATTTTTAAACTAATATAAAATATATTAAGAAAATTAACTTAAGAATTTAATACAATGTTAATAATAATAGTAATAATATAACTTAATATAAAATAAAACAATAAAATACAAATAAGTATTTATATAAATCTAAAATAATAATAATAACAACAACAACAATAATTAATATAATGTCAATATACTTTAAAATAGCAAGTGTCTTTCAATTATTATCTCATATCTCATTTTATATTAAAATAAATAAAAAAATAAATTACTAATTAAAAGTGACTAATATTCACTTTAAATAAGTATATAATACATATAATTAAAAAGTAATTTAAGAATTTAATACAATGTTAATAATAATAATAAAAAAGTATTTTATATAAATCTAAAATAATAATAATAATAATAATAATAATTATTATAAAATATGTCAATATACTATGAAATAGCAAGTGTCTTTCAATTATTATCTCATATCTCATTTTATATTAAAATAAATAAAAAAATAAATTACTAATTAAAAGTGACTAATATTCACTTTAAATAAGTATATAATAAATATAATTAAAAAGTAATTTAAGAATTTAATACAATGTTAATAATAATAATAATAAAAAAGTATTTTATATAAATCTAAAATAATAATAATAATAATAATAATAATTATTATAAAATATAATGTCAATATACTATGAAATAGCAAGTGTCTTTCAATTATTATCTCATATCTCATTTTACATTAAAATAAAAAAATAAATAAATTACTAATTAAAAGTGACTAATATTCATTTTAAATGAATATATAATAAATATAATTAAAAAGTAATTTAAGAATTTAATACAATGTTAATAATAATAATAAAAAAGTATTTTATATAAATCTAAAATAATAATAATAATAATAATAATTAAATATAATGTCAATATACTATGAAATAGCAAGTGTCTTTCAATTATTATCTCATATCTCATTTTATATTAAAATAAATAAAAAAACAAATTACTAATTAAAAGTGACTAATATTCATTTTAAATGAAATATAATTAAAAAAGTAATTTAAGAATTTAATACAATGTTAATAATAATACAAATAATAATAATAATAATAATAATAAAGTATTTTATATAAATCTAAAATAATAATAATAATAATAATTATTATTATTATTATTTATTTGTTTATTTATTTTGATTAGCCAATCAGAATCAAGTATAATCAAGAGGTGAATAATAACAACAGCACACATTCATACCATCAGACACAAAAGTACAGAAATAGAATAGAAAATAGAAATTGTTGTATTTCTGATCCTGAAGAAATACAACAATGTCTGGCAGCTGAAAAAGAGACAGAGACAGAGAGACAGAGACACAGAGAGAGAGAGAGACAGAGAGAGAGATGATAATAGTGACCACACAAAGGAATGCTGTGGGTGAGCGGATGGAGAAATGAAATATCTGCTCATGTAAACGCTCTTTTCTACGTCTGTCGGTCTGTCTGTCTGTTCCAGTGGTGATGGCGTCAGTCCTGAGCCTGTTTGTGTCTCATATTCTCAATAGTCTATTGTGGCGAGAGAGAGACGGAGGGCGAGAGACAGACGCGCGTCCTTGGTGCTCGGGCTCCAGCGCTGCTGGGTGGGAGAGACAGAGAGGAGGTTCTGGCTCCAGTCAGCCTTCATTCACAATTAAACACACACACACACACACACACACACACACACACACACAATCCACGCCACTCAAGTATGCAGACAGATCCGAATGCCGCTTATCCAATCAGATTTCAGGGTTTCAGGGAAGGAAATGTTTGTTTTATGAAGAATGTTTTGGAACACAGACTGCATCCCACAATGCAATGCGATTAAATCAACCTCTCATGCGGTGCATAAGCTAAAAGTATTTCTGAGCGTTCAGACATTTCACATGTAATTTCGTTAAACAATTTAAAAAAATGTTTAAAAATAAAATTTCAAACAGTAGTTTGCTACATTGTTGCCACATGATGTCATAATTATGCATGTTTAATTCAGAAAGTGGCTTCAATTTATAATCTCAGATTTTACTTATTTATTTATTTATTTACTTATTTATTTTATATTAATATAATAATAATAATAATAATAATAATAATAATAATTATTATTATTATTATTATATATATATATAATATTTGAAGTATTTTGTATTTATGCATGTTAATCTCAGATTTAAATATTTTATTAATTTGTTTATTTATTTTATAATAATATAATAACAATAATATATAATATTTGAAGTATTTTGTATTAATCTATAAAACCTACACCACCACCAACTATTATTATTTACTTTCATATAAATACTAAGTAATAGTTTACTTACACTGTATTATAATACTTATATTAATATAAAACAAATATAGGTAAAATAAAAATTAAGAATTTAATACGTAACAATAATAATAATAATCAAATATAATAATATACTAATGTAATATGAAATAAAACTCAATACATTTTTAATTAAAACAAATATAAGTAAAATAAAAATTAAGAATTTAATATGTAATAATAATCAAATATAATAACATACTGAAATAAAACGCAATAAATGTTCAATTAAATAAAATTAAAATAAAATTAATATTTTATAATAATAATACATTTATTTCAATATATTTTGCTACATTTTATTGTAATTTATTAATATACACACACACACACACACACACACACAAGCGTATTTTAATATAAAATAAAGTAACAATACTTGAAATATTTAAATCTGAGATAATAATTTAAAGCCACTGTACTACTGTACATGTAAACATTTTTACTGTTTTAATTGTAAGTATATATAATATTTGTATATACTACAAATGTTATATATACTTTTTTATATGCAATAAAAAATACAATAAAAGTTTTTCAAGAAATGTATATATTTGTAGTATTTTGTATTCAACTATAAAAACTACAACTACAACGACAATTAAATTATATTATTATTTTTGTATAAATACTTAGTAATGTTTATTCTTTTATGACTATAAAACAAATATAATAGTAAAAATAATTGAAGAATTTAATCTAAAACAATAACAATCAATATTATTATTATTATTATTATAAATATTATGTAATATAAAATAAAGCAAGAAAATAAAAAGTAACATTTTATGTTAATCTAAAAATAAATAAATAAATAACAATAATAATAATCTTGAAGTTTCAAAGCTTGAAACCTTATCTAGTAATACTTATTATTTTTATATTAATTTAAAACAAATATAATAGTAAACATAACTGAAGAATTTAATCTATAACAATAATAATCATTATTATTATAAATGTTAACATAGTACTAATGTAATATAAAATAAAGCAAGAAAATAAAAAGTAACATTTTATGTTAATCTAATATAATAATAAAAATAATAATAATGCATTTCAATATATTGATAAATATAAAAATAAATAAATAAAAAAATTAATAATAATAATAATAATAATAATAATAATAATAATAATAGTAATAAATTAAGTTTTCTTTTTTAAGTTATATTTTAAGTATATATTTTTGTTACTATTTTTATTTTAATTGATGAATATTTATATTAGTCATACTTTTTTTTTTTTTTTTAATATCAAATAAAAATAAAAATGGAAGTATTTAAATCTGAGATAATAATTTAAAGCCACTTGCAACAATGTAGCAAACTACACTGTGCTTTATTCCAGACGCTGGCTGTGAACTGGCGATGAGCATCATTTTGAAAGGCTGAAAAATACTTTGAGACAGTTTAAGTTAAAGTGAAGTTGAAGGCTGATGCGGTTTCCTCATTTAAGGCTGTCAGACAGACAGAATGCACACACACACACACACACACACACACACACACACACACAAATACACTGAGTGGGAAATGTGAAGAGCTTCATGCTGACAGTGCTCATCGTCACACTGTTTCTAGGAGACAGGAAGCTGTTATTCACAGCATGTCAATTCATGCGGTCCCGCTCCTGCCCGCATCATATTCACACACCATGAGTGTTGGTGTGTACAGGAGCCAGACAGAAATGATGAAATGCTCTTTGTCATTCTGGATTCTTTCCATTCATTATCACATCATCTATTATTGTTGAAAGTACTATAAAAGTTAAGAAGAGGAGAAACTATTGCATAGTAATGGTTCACTACACAAGAGGTTGACTTGCATGTGTTAAAGGAACAACTCTCATCGTTTACTCACCCTCAATGAGATGTTTTAGTGACTTGAGTCTGCTAAACTTCAAAAAGAACATAAAATGCCATAAACTTTAGACGCAGACTGAAATTTAAGTTGTAATTAGCTGAAAATGTCAAACAAGCAGGGGAAAACAGTATTGCTGAAAAAAACTGAAAAAAAGAGAATACATAAAAAAAACCTACAGGGCTACTAAACAAACAAATAAATACTATTTAAAAATATATATTTTTTCAGATTTGAAATAGAGCTGACATAAAATACAATAAAAACAACAAAACATAAAAAAATACCGAAATAAAATAAAATAATAACATAATTACATTAAAATTACAAAAATAATGAAATGAAATAAAATAAAAACAACATAACATAAAAACATAAAAAAATACAAAAATAAAAAACAAAAATAAGATAAAATTAAAACAACAAAACATAAAACATACAAAAATAGAATAAAATAATAAAATAAAATAAAAACAACTTAAAATAAAATAAAATAAAACCAGCATAACATAAAAAAATACAAATGAAAATGTTCATTCTGTCTTGGGAAATAAATTAAATAATTTTAAGTACTAAATGTATTAAACTTAAAAGGGAAATAAATAAATGCACATAATAAAATGATTAAACTATAAAATAAAGCTGACATAAAATAAAATAAAAACAACATAACATAAAAATACAAATATAACAATATAAAAAATACAAAAATAATAAAATAAAATAAAAGCAACAACATAAAAAATGCAAAAATAAAATAAAATGAATAAAATAAAAACAACATAACATCATAAATAAAAAAAATAAACTATAAAGTAAAATAAAAACATAACATAAAAAATATCTATGAAAATATTCGTTTTGTCTTGGGAACTAAATTAAATAATTTTAAGTACTAAATTTATTAAACTTACAAGTTACAACTGAAATAAATAAAAGCACATAATAAAATTACTAAACTATAAAATTTGAAATAAAGCTGCTGACATAAAATAAAGTAAAAACAACATAACATAAAAAACTAAAATAAAATAATAAAATAAAAACATCATAACATAAAGAATACAAAAATTAAATTAAATAAAAACAACATAACATAAAAAATACAATAAAAATAACATAACAAAAAAATAAATAAAATAAAATACAATAAAATAAAATAAAAAACATAACATTAAAAAACAAACAAATGAAATAAAATAAAATAAAATAAAATCAACATAAAAAAAGAAAAGAAAAAAGAAAAAGAAAAAAAAAATATTTATTTATTTATTTATTTGTATCGGCAACTAAATTATATAATTTGAAGTACTACATTTATTAAACTTGAAACTGAAATAAATAATAGCACATAAGAAAATGACAAAACTACATGATATGAAATGGAAATGTAAAGTGAAAATATACATGAAAATTACAAATAATAATAAATACAATACTAGCAAATAATACTAAAATAACACCCTTATAAAGGACGTACCAGCAGTAATTCACCTGACATGATATAGACATTATAGAGAGTATTGTGTCATTTTCACATTCTCTCTCTGGGTTTCTGTCTCTCTTTGTCTCCTGAAGTATGTGTGAGACAAGAACACATTTTAACAGTCTGTTAGTGAGAAACATCAGAGGTGTGAAAACACAACTGTGGGGAAAAAAAAAAAAACTCAAGCGGAAAAAACTGAATTCTCAGCAGCAGCATCTGAGTGAGACGTGTCTAAATAAAGAATAAACAAACAAACAAACAAATAAAGAAATAAACTACCAAATCTTACCACATTGTGCACTGCTAGGGCGTTGCTATGCAGTTGCCAGGTTGTTCTTGATGCTTTCCAGGGCTTTGCTATGCAGTTGCTAGGGTACTCTGTGTGGTTTCCATGGTCTCCAGAGGTTGCTATGCAGTTGGTAGGTGTTTTCTTTTCTTTCTCTGTTCTCTGCCAGAATGTTGCTAGGCAATTGCTTGTCTGTTCTAGGGGTTGCCAGATGTTGGTGTATGGTGTTGTACATTGCCATAGTGTTCTGAATGGTTTCCAGGCTGTTGCTTTGCAGGTTCTAGCATGTTGTTAGTGGTTGCTTGGTGTTTTCCATGCCATGCATTGCCAGGGCATTGCTTTGCATTTGCTAGGGTATTCTGGGTAGTTGTCAGGTGTTTGCTGTGCGTTGCCGGAGGGTTACTATGCAGATGCTAGATCAATTCTTATGATGCTGCATTTCCAGGACATTCTGGGTGGTTCCTAAGATGATGTTCTGCATTTTCTAGGCGTTTTTTATGTTTCTGTGCATTGCCAGGGCATTGCTATGCAGTTGCTATAGGTCTTTTCTTTACTTGTTCAGTGCATTGCTAGTGCATTTCTATGCAGTTGCTAGAGTGTTCTGTGTGGTTTCCATGGCCTCCAGAGTGTTGCCATGCAGTTGCTAAGTGTTTTCTTATTGTGCTCTGCATTGGCAGAGTGTTGCTAGGCAACTGCTAGTGTGTTCTGAGTGGTTGCCAGGCGTTTTCTTATGGTGTTGTGCATTGTAAGGGCTTTGCTATGCAGTTGCCAGGGTGTTCTAAATGGTTTCCAGAGCATTGTTATGGAGGTGTTCTTGGTTGTTGCTTTGTGCTCTGTGTGGTTTCCATGGTCTCCAGGGAGTTGCTATGCCATTGGTAGTGTTTCCTTATTGTGCTGTGCATTGCCATGGTGTTGCTATGCAGTTCTGAATGGTTTCCAAGGCATGGCTATGCAAGTTCTAGGGTGTTCTTGCATTGCCAAGGCATTGCTATGCATTTGCTAGGGTATTCTGGGTAGTTGCCAAGTGTTTTCAAACAGTGCTGTGTGTTGCCGGGGTGTTGCTATGCAGATGCTAGGGATTTTCTTATGGTGCTGTGTGTTTCTAGGCCATTCTGGATTGTTCCAGTGGTGTTGCAATGCAGTTGCAGTGTTTTCTTATGGTTCTTATGATTTTTCTATGATTTCTATGAGGTTGTTAGGGCGCTCTGTGTGGTTTCCATGGTCTCCAGGGCGTTGCTATGCAGTTGTTATGTGTTTTTAATGGTGCTGTGCATTTCCAGAGCATTCTGGATGGTTCCCATGGTGTTGCTATGTAATTGTTAGGTCTATTCTTATGGTACTGTGCATTGCCAGGGTGTTGCTATGCAGCAGCTAGGGTGCTTTGGGTGGTGTCCAGGGTGTTGCTATGCAGTTGCTAAGTGTGTTTTAATGGTTCCATGCATTGCCAGGGCATTTCTATGTGGCTGTTAGTTTGCTCTGTGTGGTTTCCATTTCCATTTGCTAGGGTATTCTGGGTGGTTGCCAAGTGTTTTCTTATGGCGCTGAGCATTTTGGGGGTTACTATGCATATGCTAGGTATTTTCCTATGATCCTGTGTGTTTCCAGGATGTTCTGGATGGTTCCCATGGTGTTGCTATGCAGATGCTAGGTATTTTCTTATTGTTCTGTGCATTCCCAGTGTGTTGCTATGGTGTTCTGGGTGGTTTCCAGGGCATTGATATGCAGTTGCTGTGTGTTTTCTTATGGTTCTGTAAGTTGGTAAGGTATTTCTGTGGAGTTGCTAAGGTGCTCTGTGTGGTTTCCATGGTCTCCAGGGAGTTGCTATACAGTTGGTCTGTGTTTTCCTATTTTGCTGTGCATTGCCAGAATGTTCTGGGTGGTTTCCAGGGTGTTGCTATGCAGTTGCTAGGTATTTTCTTATGGTAGTGTGCATTGCCAGGGTGTTCTGAATGGTATCCATTGCAAGGGCACTGCTATGCATTTGCTAGTGTATTCTAGGTAGTTGATAAGTGTTTTCTAATGGTGCTGCGTGTTGGCTGGGCGTTGCTATGCAGATGCTATATATTTTCTTATGCTGTGCATTTCCAGGGCATTCTGGATGGTTACAATGGTGTTGTTATGCAATTGTTAGGTATTTTCTTACGGTGCTGTGCATTGCTAGAGTGTTCTAGGTGGTTTCCAGGGTGTTACTATGCAGTTACTGGGGTGTTTTATCAAAATTTTGCTTCTCAAGTAAATGCATCTTCATTAAACATTTTTAGATATTTATATTGGATAACAAGAAAAGCAGTTTTACCTGTTTTATGGTCCAGCAGGTGAAAATGGTCAGTTTAATCAATGCACACACTAACATCAGATCACATCACTAACAGCAACCCTGATTCCTGACTTGGCAAACATCTCTAAATACTGTCACCTGGTAGCAAATCTCCACTTCTGATTTGTAAGCTAATAATGTCACTTATTTAGCTCTAAATCCCGATAAAATCCACCATCAAAGACTCAAAACTAGGACAGAAACCACAGTGACGGCGGAGGCAAATAATCCTGCCGTTCACACAAACACACACCTGTGTGTGTAATAACTGACGGCCGGCCAAATCAAACCTGCTCGCGAACAACGGGGTTCGTTGTAGAGCGGATCACGTGACTGCGGTGTTGGGTTCAAACTTTCATGTGGAGCTGCTTTTAACACACACACACACACACACACACACACACACACGTACGTACGTACGTTCACTCATCGAAACACATGCCACCTCGCAAATCAATGAGCTGTGTGTATGTGTGAGTAGCTGGAGAGATGTTTTGAGAACCTCTTGACCGGCATGAAAACTCGGCTGACGGGACGCGGCTGCTATTTCATCAGCGAGCGTGTGTAAATGAGAGCTCGGGTCAACCAGGAGAGATCTTGCAGAAATATTCTGGGCTATTTTCAACTTCAATTAAACGCTAGTGTAACGGAGGCCAGCAGCTAGTAAGAGCTGTGGAGGTAAACCTCCCTCTTGTGATCCCAAAAGGCGCAGTATTGATTGACAAAATAGAGGTAGCGTCCATGTTAACGTCCGCCTTCCATGTCGGAAGTGCGGGTTCGAATCCCGATCGGAGCGGGGCGAGTAGAACAGGAAAGGTTACACTTTGTTTCTGCACCGAACTGACAGTTACCAATAATTAATTATACTTTACATGCATTTTGACATGTGGGAGATGCTTTCATCCAAATGCACTGCATTCAAGGTATTCAACTTATTCTCAATGCAGAAGCAAGCCTATTGGCGAGACTTCCAGTTCAGTCACAAGAATAACAGCATTTGCACTACAAATCAGTGTGTTCATAATTAAGATAATCAGTGTTGGGGAAAGTTAGCCTACTTTTAAATGTAATGCATTACAATATTGCCTTACTCCCTAAAAAATACCTAATTACGTTACTAAGGCCACATTTATGGAAATTAATGTGTTACATTACTTTTGCATTACTTTTTAAATCTAGGCAGGACTTTCTTGTTTGTTTTCAGTATAAAAAGTTAGATTTGTTTGCAAATGTAAAAGCCCATTCACACCAAACAGTGAAATTAATGCATTGGCTTTGGCCTAAGGCTGCAGGAAAACTAAATTTACGTCTGTTCATGCATTCCCTGGGAATCGAACCCATGATTTTAAAGGGTTAAAGTCATTGCACACGGAGTCTGAAATTTTGATCTATCATCAAAAAAAAACAAAAAACAGATCAAGTTTGATTTTCTGCATTTTCTCATACATAGCAAGTATTTTGACAGGAAAGGATGATGAATATGAAAAAAAAACCAACAACAGAAAAAACGCATATGCAAATTTCAGATTCAGTGTGCGAGGACCTTTAGTTCACCCAAAAGAAAATTAGCCCATTATTTACTCACCCTCAAGGTGTATATGACTTTCTTCTTTCAGTCGAATGCAATCAGAGTTATATAAAAAACTGTTCTGGCTCTTCCAAGTTTTATAGAGCAATGGACAGGTGTTTTTCTTCATCAGTCCAAAACAAGTCCAATAAAGTGGATCCATCCATAATAAAAAGTGATTCACGGCTCCGGGGGGTAAATAAATGCCTCCTGTAGCGAATCGATGCATTTTTGTAAGAAAAGATACATATTTAAAATGTAATAATCACTTTAATCTAGCTTATATGGATATTTTTATTACAAAACAGCATCGATTCACTACAGGAGGCCTTTATTCACCCCCTGGAGCCACGTAAGGCACTTTTTATTATGGATGAATCCACTTTATTGCACTTGTTTTGGACTGTTGAAGAGAAACACCCGCCCACTGCCATTATAAAGCTTGAAGGAGCCAGGACAATTTTTAATAAAACTCTGACTGCATTTGTCTGAAAGAAGGAAGTCATATATACCTAGGATGCCTTGAGGGTGAGTAAATAATGGGCTAATTTTCATTTTTTTGGGGTGAACTAGCCCTTAAATGCTTGTTCACCCACTGTGTATTGAATCTGACAACAGAAAACACACCTCAGGTTGAAGTTGGATATACGAGATGCAAACGACATGCCGCTGCTGCTGTCACTGTCGAGCGTAGCAGGGGTCAAACTGTCATCTTGTCAACAGAGTTCACGTCGCCTAGCAACAGGGGCACACTCCCAGGATAGTTTCCGCGGTGACAGTTGCTAGACAGGAGCAGGAGCTTAGCAACAAAGACATCAGGTGCTACTGCCTGCTGCTCATGAGCTGACACCTAAACCACATGCCGATACACACCGGGGGGGTGAGTGTGTTTGTGTGAGACTAACACAACACTGAAGAGATGCACACATTCTCTTGCAGAAGAACTGACAGACAGATAGATAGATATGAGATATCAGAGTATTCAGATTAACCCATAAAGCAAACGCTGTCACGCGAGTCTTCCCTCTGCAGGCTGAAGAAAGAGCCCTCTTTGAGTTCCTCCTCTGCTGAAAAACGCTCCAGCGCCTCTGCGCTCCGAGCGGCCGGCCTGTTGGTGTTGGCAGGCAGGGCAGGGAGGATTTGGAAGCGGATCAGGCTTGGCTGGAAATGAAGAGAGGTTTGGGTTTTCAACAAGAAGCCATAGCGGAGACAGGGAGGGGTGGGGGGCTCAAAAGAGAAGATGAAAGCGGGAAAAACGGAGCAGGGGAGAGAGAGGGATTGAACAAGAGAGAGAGAGAATTCCAGGCTCCAACAGCAATACGTTATGTGGCAGAAAAACAGAACCATTAAACAGTTCATTCAGGAAGTGAACAGGTCATGACATCATTTCCTCGCTGGCAGGGGCAGGATGTGGGCCGATGGTTGTACAGTTCCTCCAGAGAGAGAGAGAAAGCGAGATATATAAATGGCAAAACGGCTGTAAAACAGAACATATCCGAGTTGCATATCTAACACTAAAGTATTAAAAGGAATAGTTAACCCCAAAAATGAAAATTTTAAGAAAATGCATGCATCCTCAGGCCACGAGTTAGTTCATCAGATTTGGAGAAATGTAACATTGCATCACATGCTCACCAATGTCTCCTCTGCAGTGAATGGGTGGCGGCAGAATACGAGTCCATAATCTATAATAACGCTTCCACCAGTGAAAAAGTTAATCTCCTGTTGCATCTCACATCCAAATCAATCCACATATTTGTTTAGAACTGTTTTGGCTTGTAAACTCTGCTTGATCTCTGCAGATTTCACTTTAGATTCAGACTTTTTCACTGGAGGAAGCAATATTATGGATAGAGGACTTGTTTAAAGATAAAATACTTTAATGATGCTGACAAACATGCAGCTTTTGGCTTCACAAAAAGTTAACCGATGGACTGGAGTGGTGTGGATTACTTGTGGATTATTGTGCTGGTTTTATCAGCTGTTTGGACTCTCATTCTGACGGCACCCATTCACTCCAGAGGATCCATTGGTGAGCAAGTGATGCAATGCTACATTGCTCTAAATCTGATGAAGAAACAAACTCATCTACATCTTGGATGACCTGAGGGTGAGAACATTTTCAGCAAATTTCAGCAAATGCTCACCATCTGATTCTCTGGAGTGAATGGGTGCCGTCAGAATGAGCGTCCAAACAGCTGATAAAAGCATCACAATAATCCACAAGTATCAGGAAAGAAATCTGCACAGATCAAGCAGAGTTTACAAGCCAAAACAGCTCTAAACAAATATGTGGATGGACTTGGATGTGAGATACAACAGGAGATGGACTTTGTCACTGGAGGAAGAGTTATGGATTATGGACTTTGGCTAAAAGCGACAGTTTGAAGTTAAAACGTCTTAATGATGGATTTGTTTCATACAAACACACAGCTTTTGGCTTCACAAGATGTTAACTGATGAACTGGAGTGGTGTGGATTACTTGTGATGTTTTTATCAGCTGTTTGGACTCTCATTCTGACGGCACCCATTCACTCCAGAGGATCCATCGGTGAGCAAGTGATGCAATGCTACATTTCTCTAAATCTGATGAAGAAACAAACTCATCTACATCTTGGATGACCTGAGGCTGAGTACATTTTCAGCAAATGCTCACCATTGGATCCTCAATGGGTGCCGTCAGAATGAGCATCCAAACAGGTGATAAAAACATCACAATAATCCACACCACTCCAGTCCACCAATTAACATCTTGTGAAGCCAAAAGCTGTGTTTTTTAAGAAACAAATCCATCAAGACATTTTAACGTCAAACTGATGCTGTTAGCCAAAATATGAGTCCATAATCCATAATAACGTTTCAAAAGGAGGAAGCATTATTATGGATTGTTAGAGCCATTTTGGCTTGTAAACTGCTTGATCTGTGCTGATTTCTCTCCTAATTCAGACTTTTCACTGGAGAAAGCAATATTATGAATAGAGGACTCTGATTTTAGCTGGAAGCAATGGTTTGAAGTCTTAATGATGGATTTGTTTCTTACAAACAGAGCTTTTGGCTTTTCAAATTGTTAAGTGATGGACTGGAGTGGTGTGGATTACTTGTGCATTATTGTGATGTTTTTATCAGCCGTTTGGACGGCACCCATTCACTCCACTGGTGGGCAAGTGATGGAATGCTACATTGTAGAAACACATGATGAAGAAACAAACTCATCTACATCTTCTAAGGCTTAAGAAGAGGACATTTTCCGCAACATTTTCAGCCATTTTTGTGTGTACTTTTTCTTTAAGAATCTGATCTCATGCACTAGCCATTATAAAAAACAATGCTGCATGACCGTCACTCACTCACACACACTTTCTCTCTGCAGGTAGCTGATCTCTGTCCTCCTGCACAGCTGTCAGATCGCTGCGCTTGAATCCGTGTGGCAGCTGCAGCAAGCGTCCAGCTGTGTGTGTATGTGTGTGTGGAGCCAAATGCTTCTTTGTCATCTACAAACAATAGAAACAATGGGGCGACACACTCACCCCGGACATGGCAATTAATCACACAAACAGAGCGGGGGGTGTTATGGAGATGATGATGATGATGCTGATGATGATGGAGGGAGTGTAGAAGAAACAAAAGGGCTGCTGGATGTTAATAAAGACATAAAGACAGCACGTTACAGTCTGGATCTGATTCTAAAAGTATCAGTGTTATTAGAAATGAATTGTATGTTGGCGTGAAACTACGACTATTAAAATAGTTCTCAGTAGCTGAAATAAAGGCAAAATTAAATCTAAATATTTGACAACTTAAATTTGAAGAAACTTAAATGGAAATCTTGCCTTGGCATCTAACTGAAATTACATACAGGCTGAATTAATAAAACTGAAATAAAAAATAAAATTAAGCTATAGAAATACACTACCAGTCAAGATTTTTTTTGTAAGAATTCTCTTCTGCTCACCAAGGCTGTATTTATTTGATCCAAAATACAGCCAAATCAGTAATATTGTGAAATATTTTACTATTTAAAATAACTGCTTTCTATTTGAATATACTTTAAAAATTTTATTTATTCCTGCGATCAAATCTACATTTTCAGCATCATTACTCTAGTTTTCAGTGTCATATGATCCTTCAGAAGTCATTCTAATATGCAAATCCGCTGTTCATGAAACACGTTTTATTATTATTATCATCAATATTTAAAAACAGTTGAGCACATTTTTTCCCCACAATTCTTTGATGAGTAGAAAGATCCAAAGATCAGCATTTATCTGAAATAAAAAGCATTTTGTAACATTATACACAACATACCATTCAAAAGCTTGGAAATTTTTTTTTATAATGTTACAATTTTTTTTTTTTATTGCAGATAAAGCTGTTCCTCCGAACGTTCTATTCATCAAAGAAACCTGAAAAAAAATACATATTTTTTTTAACATTATAATAATAATAATAATAATAATAATAATAATAATGTTCTTTGAGCAGCAAATCAATAATAATGGAGTAATAATGGTAAAACGGCTTTGAAATCACATAAATTACATTTTAAAATATATTCAAATAGAAAACAGTTATTTAATTTTTTTTTCTTTTCAATTTTACTGTTTTTGCTGTACTTTGGATCAAATAAATGCAGACTTGGTGAGCAAAAGAGACATTAAAAATCTTACTGTTCAGAAACTTTTGACTGGTAGTGTATATATAAAAAAAAACAACTAATAAAAATAACAAAAGCACATAAAATTACTAAACTGAATTTGTTAACTAACACCCTTAAAATCTGTTTTTGCTTTTCAATAATTGAAAATAAAATAAATATTTGATGAAAAACTTCAACTTCATCAACGTTCTCTTCATCAACGTTCTCTTGGCAACGACAAACAAACAAAAAACTATCAAATAAAAAGGACAAGCACATAACAAAATGACTAAAACTTAACCTAAATTAAAATGAAAACTGAACAAATAAAAATTAAATCTAATCCAAAATATAAAATAACACTTAGATGAGCAAACATGACCATTAAAAAAGGACAAACCACTTCTTGGTACACCCCTTCTCAGTTTATTTTCGGTTGCATAAAAAACAAAACAATCGCTGACATCTTTGAATGAGCCCAGATCTACAGTTGGGTCAGCTGACAAGGTTGCCACATCTGCTTTGCATGTCAATAAGATGCAAATGAAGATGATCTGCATTCAATAGTCTGGTGGGTCGCAACACTGAAGAAGTCAAAGGTCACATGATGCCTGCTGCTCGAATGGGGCAGAGCCTAAAAACAAACCCTGATGATGCTGAGAGCAAATCAAATGAAACGCTAAAATACAAAAACAACTTGAAATCATGTTTGAAAGACAAACACGCACTCAAAATCACTCAGAAAAAAATCAAAAGAAAAAACTGCGAAGGTACATTTTGCATGAGGAGGTCAATTTCCTTCATGGAAAATATTTCAAAATTTTTTCCTTTAAAATTCAGGGTGAAACAGGAGGCAGTGTGCGTTTGTCTTTTTATGTGGATTCTTGATGCAAGACAGAAAATACACAAACCCCAAACCGGCCGGCAAACCACGAGGTTCTGCGTGCGTTTCCTCCTCTAAATAAAGCTGGAGGCCACCGACTATGCAAAAAATAAGTTCAAAAACACTTCCTACGTTCCTCCTCATGGTCTAAAGGTCATATTCATACGCCGTTTACGAGATTACATGTACTGTAGCTTATTTATAACTAGATGACTGGCTTGTGTTAAATCAAGATCAATGCACACAGTCGCCAAAGCCAGAGAAATCGACACAAAATAGCTAGATATACCGTTATACCGTCCTCGGCAAACAAATTTTAGTTCGAAGTAAATCATTTTTTAAATAGAACGACTTGCAAAAAAAAAAAAAAAACGACCACGGCAAAACGGCCTATATACTCGATAGCCATTGTTGTTAAATTTCATTTCGATTCATGCTCGATTTTTTGTTTTTCAACATCTCACGTTTGTCTATTTAGGAAGCTGAACGTCGCAGGGCGATAAAACGTAAATGGTCTTCGCTGCACAGGCCTTTCTATCAGCTAAACTCGCAGGGGTTTTCGAAGGCCACTATTTTCTCCCAAAAAAACGCTTCTAGCAAAAAGTGTTCTGGACTAACATTCGAAATCCGCCACAACCCGCGTCACTTTTTACATACAGGTTTATCTTCTTTTTCTCCTTGATTTTTTTTTAAAGCAATCGCCTTAAAACAGTGCAAAACGAAAGTAATCCTGTGCAACAGATCTACGACTAAAAACACAAACCTCATTGGTGAAAAACGAGTAGGTGAATCATTCAACGACTCGCGTCCTGCTTGCATTTCACAAACGAAGCCTATTTATACACATATACGTTGTCTGTAAAAAAACGCGACTTTGAGAGAAAAAGAAAGAGTAATAATAATAACAATAATGCATAATATTAAGGACACTATAACACATTATAAACAGGGACGCAGCCAGAGACGGAACGGGAACAGGAAACTTAAGCGATCCCAATGATGTTCATGAAGAACCTGACCACTTCCACACACAAGCTAAAGTGTGTCTCCCATCTGCTGTGTGTGTGTGTGTGTGTGTGTTTGAGACAAAAGAAAGCCTCGCTTCTGTAAAGTCAGCGTGACCCCAGCTGGACGCCCCTGACGGCCGACGGCACGCTTTTGACGCCCGGGGGGCCGGACGGGACGGATGGATGGATAAAGCACAGCCCCCGGGCCAAAGAAAAGACGCCAGAGCTTCTCCAGTCTCTGGCGTTCACAATTGAGTGAACATGCCCAGAGAACATCTTAAAGAATAGGGAATTTTGATTTTGCTTAAAGAAAATGAAGCCTATTTTTTGGAGCATTAAGACTTGGCATTATTTCCACAAATATTAAGCACATACACCCCCTAAAAAAATATTTAAAAATCATGCATTTAAAAAAAAATTATTTGGGGGAGTGCTTAACTATTATTAAAATTATGCAAAAAAAGAAAAAAGAATTTTATCTAAAAATGCAAAATTTAATTTAAGTTGAAACAAAATGATCATGATTCATTTCAATGCAATTTTTTTATGTAAAACATTTATGTTTCATGATTAAATTTGCCAGAGAATATCTTTAAGAGGAGGGAATTTTGATTTTGCTTAAAGAAAATGAAGCCTATTTTTAGGAGCATTAAGACTTGGCATTATATCCATGAATATTAAGCACATACACCCCCTAAAATAGTTCATTAAAATAAATAATATATTAAAAAATCATGCATTTGAAAAAAAAAAAAAAAAAGAAAAGATTTGGGGGAGTGCTTAACTATCATGAAAATAATGCCAAATAATTAAATAAATAAAAATATAAATGCAATTTTTTTTATGTAAAACATTTACATTTCTTGATTATTTTTAGGAGCATTAAGACTTTGTGCACATTGGCATTATTTCCATGAATATTAAGCACATACACCCCCTAAAATAGTTAATTAAAATAAAAAATATATTTAAAAAATCATGCATTTGGAAGAGAAAAAAAAAAAAAAAAAATGAATGATGCCTTAATAAAATTGTAACATATTTTCAAAATAGCAATGCAAAAATGCAAAATTTAATTTAAGCTTTGAATTTTAATTGAATTAAAAAAAAAAATTCAAAATGATGATGATTCATTTGATGATGATGCAATTTTTTAATGTAAAACATTTATGTTTCATGATTAAATTTGCCAGGGACTATCTTAAATAAGAGGGAATTTTGATTTTGCTTAAAGAAAATGAAGCCTATTTTTAGGAGCATTAAGACTTTGTGCACTTTCCACGAATATTAAACACATACACCCCCTAAAATAGTTAATTAAAAAAATATATATTAAAAAAAATCATACATTTGAGAAAAAAAAAAAAAAAAAAAAAGAAAAGATTTCAGGGAGTGCTTAACTATCATGAAAATAATGCCCAAAAATTACATAAATAAAAATATAAATGCAATATTATTAAAATTATTTATATTTCTTGATTATTTTTTAGGAGCATTAAGCTTTATTATTATTTTTAGGAGCATTAAGACTTTGTGCACATTGACATTATTTCCATGAATATTAAGCACATACACCCCCTAAAAAAATATATATTTAAAAAAATCATGCATTAAAAAAAAGATCTGGGGGAGTGCTTAACTATTATTAAAATGAGGATGTGCTTAACAGTCAGTAAAGAAATTAAATTAAAAATCCCATATTAAAATATAATGTTGCAATTAAATTGTAACTGCAGTAATAAATGTATTTATGCATCAGATATATTTTGGGGTGGAAATGTGCTTAAATTATGAAAAAAATGACATTTTCATTAATTAAAAAATGTTTTGGGGCAGGGGTTGGGAATGTGAAATAGTGAAAATATTGAAAAAGCTTAAAAACAGGCTTCATTTTTTTCTTTGTATTTTTTGTGTTGTTTTTGTTTTGATTTGTGTTTATTTTTCGTTTGCGCTCTCTTTCTGTTTCGTTTTTGTTTTTTGGAGAGCGTGACAGACAGTGAGTGTGTCGCATGTGCGCGTCTAACGACTGTCTGGTTTCGCGTCTGAACGTCTGGCTCAGCTCATGAATATGCAGATGTGAAGTGTGCACATATACATATTCATGTCAATCTGCATATTTTACCCTCTGACCCCTGACCCCTGGGTCAACCCCATATCCCATAATGCCTCACATCTCATCCATCCACAGCTGATTCTCTCGTCCCATTACAGAGCGCTTGTGTGTGTTGTAGTGTGTCCTTGGCCTCTAGGTGTCTCCTGATGAGTTTGTGGATGGGTGTGTTGCGGTTCGCAGTGGTCAGGGCCTCCAGCGGCACGTGTGCATCACGCCGTGAGCTTCTGGATGGTTCTGTTGTAGTAGGCGGTGGTCAGCGCCTCCAGCGGGCTCCAGTGGTGAGCGTGGAGCTCGATGACCTCCATCAGGAGCGAGCGCGTCAGCTGAGACTCAGACGGACACAGCATCTTGTCCCGCACAGCCGCCAGCAGCTCCGTCATCATTTCGGGAAGCTGCTCCTCCAGTAACCGGCCTGTGCTCTGGAGCTGAAAAACAATAACCGCAGCAAAATCAGCAAGCTTTTCAGATAGACATTTCTTCTAACAGTACGATCATCTCGGAAAAAGTGTGAAACATTAATCAGTTTCTTTGAAATAAATGTTCAAAAAAAGAAATACATAAAGAAATTACTTTTTAATTTAAAATATAAATCTATCTATTTTTAAAATATATATATTTTTATAAAATATAAAAATATACATATATTTAAGTATAATTACAACACTATAATAATGTCATAATGCAATAAATAAATAATCATTAAAATAGAAAAACAAATTAGTTTATTAAATTTCATTATTAGATTAATAAATAAAGAAATAAAAAAATACTTAAAGACACACACACAAACTATTAAATTATATTAGAAAATGTAAAAAATTGGATATAAGAAGGTATCACAAAACTAAACAATTTTAAAAGCAAACAATTAAATGACTTTTTTATTTTTATTTATTTTACAATTTTATTTTATAATTTATATGATAGTATTTTTTTTACATTTAATTTGATTAAATTCATTAAAAAATACTACTATTTTTTTAAGTATAAGCACAACATTATATAATGCCATAATGAAAAATAATAATAAATGCATAAATAAAAATAAATACATAAATAAATAAATAATTATTAAAATAGAAAATGTAATTATTTAAAAAAATTAATAAATGAGATTAATAAATAAAGAAATACAAAGAAATAAAAACGACTTAATTAAAGACACACACAATAATATATATATAAAAAAATATATATATAAAATATTAAAGAACTTTTTTATTTTTTACTTATTGTATAATTATATTTTATAATTTATTTGGTTTTATTTTTGTTAAATTTAATTCAAATTAATTCATTAAAAATATCTACTAAAAATATCTCAAAAGTATAATTACAACACTATATAATGTTATAATGCAAAAAATAACTAACTAAATAAATAAATTTCCAAAAGTTCCATTAAAATAGAACAACAAATTAATTTAATGAGATAACGAGATGAATAAAGAAAGAAATAAAAAAAAAAAAAAACAAAGAAATAAAAATTATTTATTTAGACACAGACTATTAAATTATATTGGAAATAAAAAAAGTATCACAAAACTGAATAATTTTAAAACCAACTATTTAAATTACTATTTTTTTTTTTTTTTTACTTATTTTACAATTTTATTTTTGAATGTATTTGATACAATTTTTGTTACATTTAATACAACTGAATTCATTCAAAATATCTACAGGTTTTTTTAGTACAATCACAACATTGCCATAATGAAAATAAGCAAATAAATAAATAAATAAATAAATATCATTAAAATAGAAAATGTCATTATTTAAATAGGAAATAAAGTATAAAAATAAAAAGTATTTGATTAAATTCAATTTAATTGTTGTTAATTTAATTTAAAAAATAAAAATGTAATTATCATCATTATTAAAAATGTGAGTTTGTCATATTGCCTTTGTGGCACCTGTTTGTTTGTCACAAATAAATAAACAAGCATAATAACACTAAATGACAATGCAAAAAAACAACAACAATGTAACTTTTGTTTTATAATGTCTGATTACTACCATTACTCAAATGCAAAATAATAATAAAAATTATAATGTTTTAATTAAATTGTATAAGCGTTTATGTATGTGTCCAATTCATCAGCATCTATGAGACTTGGGTTTAAATATCATGAAAAAAGGTCACAAATAAAAACAGACTTCTTTTTCTGTCTGTGGACTGACAGCTCGTCACGGATGCACTGCAACAACATTTACTTCAAAATATCCTGTAATACTCCTTTAAAGAGGGCTGGTGAAAGACAGACAAAGAGGGGCAGGAATCACTGAGTGGCTTCTGAGAGGAAATAAGATGTTCAAAGGGAGACGGACACACTCGGGCTCAAGAAAAGGTCAGAGGTCAACTCCGCAGGGGGTACAGAGAAACAGATGCTAGTCTGAGAGAAAGAGAGACAGACAGAGACAAAGAAAAAGACAGAGAGAGAGAGAGAGACTGGATGGAGCTGTCGGATGTCCAGACAAACTGTCTGCTGATGATCCGGTTTGTGGGCAGATGGGATATCATCTACTGGATGGATGGAGTCACACTCAAGTATTTGTATATATTTGTGTATGACACATTTTATTTATTTATTTTTTTGTTGTGCAACAACAGACTCACATTTTCAGACTTTATTGTAGAGTAATAATAATTTAGAAAAGTAGTCTATTAGATTAAAATGAGATTTTACTAAAAAATAAATTACTAAAAAATAAAAATAATGAATTAAAAAAGACACATTCAATTAATGAATTAAGTGAATTCATTAACTGAATTAATTCACTATGAAATATTATATATATATATATATATATATATATATAAAAACTTTTTAAAAAGTATAAGCACAACACTATAATAATCTTTAAAAAATGTATTTTTTTGTTAAATTTCTATTAAATTCATAAAAAAATATGTAATTATCATAATTAAAAAAACAGAAACAGATTGTGTGAATATATTTGTATATTGCACATTTCATTTATTCATGTATTTATTGTGCAACAAGAGACTCGCATTTTCAGACTTTTTTACAGAGTAATAATAATTTTGAAAATTTGATTCTTACTAAAAAATAAATAAAAATTAATGAATAAAGACACACATGCACGCACACTTAATGAATTAATTGTAATGATATTAATTGAATTAATTCACTACTTTGAATTTTATATATATATATATATATATATATATATATATAAACATATAAACACATAAATTTAATGACTTATTTTTAACATTTTTTATATTTCTTTCTATTAAATTCATAAAAAATAATTTAATTATCATTTTTAGAAAACTGTGAAACAGATTGTGTGAATGTTTATATATTACACATTTTATTTATTTATTTTTCATGCAACAACAGACTCACATTTTAAGACTTTTTTTTAAAGAGTAATGATAATTTTGAAAATTAGATTTTTAATTTATTAAAATGACACAAATGTAATACATTAATTTAATTTTGTATTTTAAAGATTTTTTTTTTTGCATTGTGCCATTATTTAGTGTCATGATTATACTTTTAAAAAAGGCTCTTTGTATTTTAAAATAATTTATATATTTATTGTATGTCAAAATAGAAATGGAAAAAAACAAACAAAAAACCCCCCACAAAAAAATAAATTTTTGCAATTTAAAAAGTTAGATGTAAATGCAATATAGAAAAAAGAAAAAATGCATACATTTAGTTATTTTGTTTATTTATTTTATAGCTAACCAACTAACTAATGAACTAACTAACTAAATAGGTAAGTTATTTCATTTCAAAAGACTAATAATAAAAAAAATTAAAAGGAAATACATTTTATTTATATATTTAACCCTTGCGCAACCTTATGGGACATTTTTGTTTTGTTTTTTATCATTTTGTAATTTTTTTTTTGATGCACAGAGGTTAAGTCTTGTATTTTTTAAAAGTCCATTATTATGTTCCTTTGAAATGGAAAATATGCATTTTACTTTTTTTTTTTTTCATAAAGAAATTTAATATAATTAGTTTATCCATTTAAAAAGATATGTGATTTTCATCAAATGCTGGTACATGCGAAATACAAAAACGTGTACCGTATGAACACGTGTCCTTCCACAGCTGTAAACAACTGAGAAAATAACCAAAACAGAAGGAAAAGGAACTAACAAACAGACAAAACCGCTTGCATTTATAGATCTGATGTCATGTGGAAGTGTCTTTCTCTGATGAAGTTAATTAGACATACAGTCTCTGGTTCATTATGAATGTGTCAAACTCACCTCCATTGAACAGCAGAGCACAGCGTCCTCCTTCACCTCCGGAGACTCCAGCAGCTAAAACACAGAACACACACCTCACTTCAGCCACTGACCAATCAGAGTCAAGCACTTCATTTCTCTAGAACATTCTACAGATTTAGTACAAGCACATTTATGCATTTGTGAGATCATTTTATCCACTGCATCCACTCTATATTTCAAAGGTCCACTGAAGTGTCTTGAAACACGCAGCGTTATTCTATGTGGTGACGTAATTTCAATTGAAACAGGAAAACAGGGCGAGCCATATCGAGCAGCCCCGCCCACTTTTTAAAATAGCCAATAGCGTTCTATTTATGTCTGTTTGGGCCAGGGCCGTTGTGCTCGGTTGAGCCGCATTTGACAGTTTATGACAGCCGCAGTCTAATAGATTACCTCACAGATTTAATATGAAAAAATAGGGATCATAATCATGCTACAGGCTGAGTATTTTAATACATGCCGACTCGCGCATATGATCTGCTCTGTGCTATCGCGTCTCTGCACCGGGGTCAAAGTCCGGAGTGTACTGCGCGCTGCCGCAGTTCACGTGAAACAACGCAAAACAACGCATTCTCCACAGAGAAAGTACTAACTCTGTGAACAAGTGACGATCTCAGCCGTAGCTTCAGCATCTATTTATAGTGTAGGGGGCGGGACACTAGGGATTCTAGAGAGCATTTGATTGGACAGAAGGTTTGATGAGAATCTTGAAGTGCAGCGTGATGTCATCAAAATTGTTGATTCATATTGGCGGAAGTGACAAGACTAAGTTTTGAATGCTCATATCTTGCGAATATGAATTTTGTCGTTGTTTTGGAGCACACTAGCTTATAGATTACCTTAAGGCTAACATATTCATACCAAAAGCTAAAAAACTTTAATTTTGATTTCATGGGGACCTCAAGTCAAGACATTATAGGTGAAGAAAGTAAAAACTATAACTAATATATATCACCAGGGTGCGATTTGTGAAAAAAAGCAGAGAGGGGATGCTTTTGAAATCTTTTTTTCTCTCTCCGTAGGTGGAGGTTGACCCAACTCCAATAAGAACCTAGTGTCATCTGTTAACAACACACATTATAAACCCGTCTTTTTAGGCAAGTACCACATAATGAGTGTCATGTCATAAAATGTTTTTAATACGACGGAAACTGCATCTAATGTGATCACAACTCAATAAAAACATTGTAAGTTGGGCTTAAATCATTACTTACATTGTAGGGGAGAGCGGGGTATGTTGTCACACTTTTCACACTATCTAACATTTACTGAGCACCATACATCACAATTGTATAAATGTCATACCGAATGAAAGAAGGACATCTTGGGCACATGTTGTATTCATTACATTTTCGTATCTGATCTCATTACGGAGTTGTAGACTGTTGAATAGAGAGTGTGCACTTGTGTCAATTTGCCCCATCGGCGGGTAAGTTGTCACACTAGATTATCTAAAAGTAAGAACACAACTACTTAATTGTGAATATTGATTTTAATTTTTAAATTCAAACCAGAACTGGAAATATAAACAATCACGCCTAGAGAATTTGGAAAAAATAAATAAATTTAATCCAAACAAAACACATTAAGTGGCAGGACCACTTTACTTTGAACTTTAAACTCAAGCTTGCACATAGATCCATGATAACTGAATGGAATGCTGCAGATAACTTGCTTAACTTAACATGTTTAACCTCTAAACAAAACAGATGCCCTGTATCTGACTAATCAGACTCATCTTCAGAGTCACAATTCTGGCACACATAAATTGCCTGAGGTGCAAGCATCATGGGCCCATTTGTTGCATTTTACACATTGTACCCAGGTCTCTTTTGGACGAAAATGGCTCCACACAGACGAGGCAGAAGCACTCTTCATCATCTGATGATGACTCTTGCATGATTTTTCTTAAGTCGTCGTCACACAAAGTGGCTATTTGATTTTTGAGATAGAGCCTTTAGTGTTGGAGTTATGAACAGTGTGACAACTTACCCCGCTCTCCTCTAATGATTCCATTTCCACTGTTATTCGAACAACGAATAAATTATATAGAGAAAGCGAGCAAAGAGCATCAACAAAGCTTTTTGAAACTCTGATTCAGTTACCACTGCGTCACAAAATGATTCACCGTTTCGAAGCGCTCCAAACGGAAAGCGAATCTTTTGATTCAGAACAGGAATTCAAAGCGTGCATCGCGAATCATTTGTTTCAGAACAGGAATTCAAAGCGCGTATCGCGAATCATTTGATTCGGAACAGGAATTCAAAGCGCGTATCGCGAATCATTTGATTCGGAACAGGAATTCAAAGCGCGTATCGCGAATCATTTGATTCAGAACAGGAATTCAAAGCGCGTATCGCGAATCATTTGATTCAGAACAGGAATTCAAAGCGCGTATCGCGAATCATTTGATTCAGAACAGGAATTCAAAGCGCGTAGCGCGAATCATTTGATTCAGAACAGGAATTCAAAGCGCGTATCGCGAATCATTTGATTCAGAACAGGAATTCAAAGCGCGTATCGCGAATCATTTGATTCAGAACAGGAATTCAAAGCGCGTAGCGCGAATCATTTGATTCAGAACAGGAATTCAAAGCGCGTATCGCGAATCATTTGATTCAGAACAGGCATTCAGAGTGCGTATCGCGAATCATTTTATCACATTAATTGTTTTACATTTACATTTAGACATTTAGCAGATGCTTTTATCCAAAGCAAAGTTTTTTTACATAGTTTTTACATAGTTTATTTTATGCAAATAATGTATCATCTAATTAATATGTTACTCATTTCTATATATTTCCAGAAAAGAAATCTAAACAATGTTTTTATTTAATTTTGGTGGCATATTAAAGCTAAATGTTTTTACAAAAAGGAATCACACTGTAATAAATGAAAAAATACTGTCAAAAACTATGTATAATGTATAAAAGCAGACAAATGATATATGAGCAAACCCCTTAGTAAAATTGCAATTGAATTCTCCAGGTGCAAACAAATAAATAAACACTTATATGTGTATTTCAGCTGTTTTCTTTTTACTAGTCTGAAATAAAGGATGTTATAGAAGCGAAAGAGATGAATCAAATATCGCATGAATAAAATAATGTTATTTCGTGTAGTGTTTGAGCTACTGCATGCATCATTAATCTGCATCTTCTCTTGTTTTTTCGTCTTTACCAGACTTCAGCTTTCAGGAGGTCACTGCTGGTAATCCAGACGTATATATAGACCACACATCACTACACCAATCATCTTTCACTTCCTCTTTCATTCTTCCTCAAAAACCACCAGCCGACAGACGCCAGCGAGAGCAATATCAACCGCGTCCCAGTCTGAACCCCAGACTACTGCTGCGACAGACAGAAGAGCGCTGGCTCCGACCACAAAAGCAGAAGTGCAACTCACTCGACAGGGCAAATACACTTTATTATTCTGCAACTGAGCCTGACGCAACCTTTATTTCTGTGTGTGAAAGGGAATTTGAAATAGAAAACAGAACATCAGTTCAATTCGGTGCAAACATAATATTCAATGCATGAATGCAATCAAAACGAAGCACAAGATAAAAGCTAAAATGCATGCATTAACGTTCCCAGCTTTATGCATTTCACAACATTGCAAGCATATCTAAAGCCTGTGGTCTGGTTTCCCATATGCTCGACTGTCTTTTCCCGTAACAGACGTGATTATGTCATTTGACGTTATGTAAGAATGTTCTTTTCGTCTTGGCTAATGCGTTTGTGTAATGCACAATTGCTGATATGGACCCAGACACACATGAACCCTGTTCAAAGCATGATAACTCATTAATGACTCAGTGATTCATTCAGAAATGAACCGACAGTTCTTCTTTTGCCATTGTTTTGACAGAGTGACGACATTACAGCATTACATTACAAACACAATAGATATGAATTATGACTAGAGATGATTCTGGATATTGACTGGATCTTCAGGGCCTAGAGCTGAGCTTAAATAGCATTTGGTTTTAGCTTGGTTTAAACATGACGAATTTATGAAAGAAATATGTTACTATAGTAGAGTACCATATCAAGGTAGAAGTAACAAGAAATAATAATAATGATAAATTATTATTATTAAAAATATTTTATTATATATAAAAAATCTATAATTATTAAAAATCATGTTTTTTTGACATTGCTTGAAAACAATATTTATTTAATAAATGTTAATAATAATAATAATAATAAATTAAAATGCATTAAAATATATTGTTGTCACTATTACAAATATCCTTGTTTTACAATATTCCTTAAAAACCATATTTATTTAATAAATATGTGTAATAATAATAATAATAATAATAATAAATATTATTATTTTTGTATTTGTTGTGATTGTTAATAAATGGCAACATCATTTTTATTCCTTAAAACAACATTTATTTAATAAATATTTACAATAATAAAAATAATAAATAATAATATTGTATTTGTTGCAGTTGTTAATAACAACAAAAGTTAGTTATTATACTAATAAAATTTATTAAAACGTATCATGATTTTATGTGTCACATTGTTGTTGTTAATAATAATAATCATATTAATTAATATTTTTGTATTTGTTGCAGTTGTTAACAACATTATTATTATTATTATTGTATTTATTGCTGTTGTAATAATAATAATAATAATAATAATAATAAGCATTAAAATATGTATTATTATTTTGTTGCTATTGCTTATAGTAAACATTATTATTATTATCATTAATACTACTACTACTACTACTACTACTAATAATAAATTAAAATATTGTTATTTATTAATATCACATATATCCTGGTTTTAACATTTTTTCTTTAAAACAATAAAACTTTTAATAAATATTTATAATAACAATAAATATAATTGTTTTATTTGTTGTATTAAAATATGTATTATTATTATTATTATTATTACTATTATTATTTTGTTACTATTGCTAATTATTATTATTATTATTATTATCATTATTAATAATAAAACAATAGTATTTATTTAATACATATTTATAATAATAAATATTTTATTTGTTGCAGTCGTTAACAACAACAATACTAATAACATTATTATTATTATTGTATTTATTTCGGTTGTAATAATAATAATAATAATAATAATAATACATATTAAACTATGTTTTATTATTATTTTGTTGCTATTGTGAATAATAATAATAATAATAATAATAACAATAATAATTTATTATTATTATTATGATTATTATTAATTTTTGTGTGTAATATCATACAACCAAAAAGTGCAAAGTTTAGTTGTAAATTTCTTACATTTTTATATCGTATTTGAATTTGATTACACTTTTAAAAAATTATTAAATTGTTAAAGTTTTATTAAATTATTTTATAAGACCAAATCTAGAAAAGAAAAGAAAAGACAGAAACCAGAAAAATAAAAATGAATCAATGTAGAGCCTTATGAAAACTCTAACGCTTATTCTATGAATCTTATTTTCATTCAAAAATAATAGTATGAAATGAATGTTGTGATAAATATTGCAATTTAAAATGATATGCACATATTGTGATAATATTTTTGGCCACATCACCCAGCACTAATCTATTAGTGGTGTTTTCTAAGTCAAAATTCCCCTTTACCATTCCTCAAACTTAAACAAAGTTAAGAATAGGTGTTTTTGCTCATTTTTGGAGCTCTCGCCCCTGAAGGTGAGCTGTCTGTGGATGTGTGCGTGTATATAAGCGTCTGAAGAGATCTACTGAGACGACTAGCAGAGCGAGAAAAGCGCTCAGCAGTGACACAGGCAGCCCTTTGTGAGGCAGGGGGCCTGCAGGGGCCGACGGACGGCGCTGATCAAAGCTGACGCGAGCGGCTCTGGATTCTGTCTCAGAAAACAGCTGACAGTTCCCGCACAAAGCCACAAAAACCAGGAATCTCATTCAAACAGACTCACCCTCAAAATATACTTGACTTCACTCACCAGTGACCACAACAGCGCTATCCATAACACTACAGCAGACATTTACACAGATCAGCTACTTTAAGGCATACAATCTACACTTGTTTGCCTATAATGTTACTCAAAGTTCTTACTTCAAAAATTTAATCGTTACTGTTCCTTTAAGAGTTTGTATGTAATTGGCCTACAGTACGACTGGCCAATCTGCTTCTTTGTGTAGTCAATATTACAGTATAATTAAATAATATAAGGTTCTCTATACACTGAAAGATAACATGCAAGTAGTAATGTCAATTAGCTGGATGTTAAACAGATGGCAGAGCCGGCCTGCGGGTCAAGGTTAGCTTTGCTGTTTAGATTGAAAAATTGCAAAATCTGAAGTAGTCTAATGAAAATGCAAATAAAAAGCAGCAAAAATACTGTATTTGTTGAGAAAATTAGTGTCATATTGATAGTAAAGCCTGCAGTTGATGTTAAAGAGTTTTACAGGGTTCCCAAATTTCTATGACTTTTCTGATTATTTTATTGTATTTTATCCATTAAATTAAAATTAAATAACGTTAAATTAAATAAAAAGTAAAACAAAGTTAAATAAAAAAGTGTAAAAAGTAAAACAAACTAAAATAAAGCAAAATAAAGTTAAATAAAATAAAGTAAAATTAAATTAAATTAAAATTAAATAGTTAAATAAAATAAAAAGCAAAATAAAGTTAAATGAAAAAGTGTAAAAAGTAAAATAAAGCAAAATAAAATAAAACAGTAAAAAAATAAAGTTAAATAAAATAAAAAGTTAAATAAAGTTAAATAAAAAAGTGTATAAAGTAAAATATAATAAACTAAAGCAAAATTAAAAAAGTATAATAAAGTTAAATAAAATAAAAAGTAAAATAAAATAAACTAAAGCAAAATAAAATAGTCAAATAAAGTTAAATTAAAATACAATAAAGTTAAATAAAATAAGTACAATGAAGTTAAATAAAAAAAGTGTAAAAAGTAAAATAAAAGAAACTAAAGCAAAATAAAAATGTAAAATACAGTTAAATTAATATAAAAAGTAAAAAAAAAAATAAAGCAAAATAAAGTTAAATAAATTCAAATAAAATACAGTTAAATTAAATAAAAAGTAAAGTAAAATTAAATAAGTGTAAAAAGTAAAATAAAATAAATTAAAGTAAAATAAAATAAAGTTTAATTAAATAAGCAAAATAAAATAAAATAAAATAAGCTAAAGCCAAAAAAAGAATAAAATAAAGTAAAACAAACTAAAGTAAAATAAATAATTTAATAAATAAAATAAAATAAAACTATTATATATTATATAATGAATGAATGTTTAATTAAATTTTTAATGCTTTTATTAAGCAAGGATGCATTAAATGGATCATATTACAGTAAATACAAATTAAATGCAATTTTTACTTTTATCACAGTTTCCACAGAAATATAAAGCAGCACAACTGTTTTCAACATTGATTTATTTTTGATTAAATAAATGCAGCCTTGGTAAGAAAGCGAGACATCTTTTAAAAACCATTAAAAACGTTACCAACCCCAAACTTTTGAACAGTATCTCCCAGTTGCACAGACAAGGCTTAAGCCTAGTCCTAGACGCAAATGTAAGTCTTACGTTGTTTCAACTGAAAGAAACTTGCACCAACTCATCTTAAAATATATCAGTGCCTTCGTTTTGTCTCAAGATGCATACCAGCAATGTTTTTTCTAAACAGGTTTATAAAAATTACTTAAATGTCCCAATTGAACTATGGCCTAAACCTGGCTTAGTTTAAGCCCTGTCTGTGAAACTGGGCCTAAAGCCTCTAAATCCATCTGATGTCTTTCTTTAAAAAAAAAAGCATTTTTATCAGGCTCCTATGTATAGGTTTCTACCCAAGTAGCGGTACTTCTGCTTGGGGTTGAGGCTGGGATTTAAGCGAGTTTGAAGTAAAAGTATTTGATGGATGGATATGTGTCGAGAGCATTCACTCAGTATCATTATCTCATTTTTGGCCTGAGATGGCTTTTGGTTGGTTTTGCATCTGAGCTCTTCATGCGTTATATATTCCACAACTGATACTTCCTTGACTATAAGATTTCATTATATACATGACATTTCCAGCTTTAAAAATCCCACATATCTTCAGGTTTTCCCTCAACTGTGGGAAATCTGTTTTAAAACTTTTCTCTCTATAATAAAATGTCACCTCCAAAGACTTAAAGACCCTTACAAACCTGCATATTTTAACAGAACGTCAGTCCAAACCAAAATATAATTTCCAGAGAAACTGTCTGAATCTATAAGATATGATATAGCAGACGAGAATCCATGGCCCGCGGCGTTCGAAGGAGCGAACATGTATATTGGTGTCTGGAGGGTTCTAGTCCTGGTGGTCTGGGGTAATTACTGATGGGGTCTCGTTGTTCTGGTCTCCAGAGTAACGGCTGCTTTAGGTCTAGAGTTATACAGCCCATAATGACGTCCCCAGAGAGCAGGAGCAGAGCTCAAGTTACAGAAACCACCTCAAACTAACCTCACACACCAACACCAGTCCACATCGCAATCAACATCAGAAAGATGCACAGACCGTAATTATCTCCCTACAGACACAAATTAACATCATCCTACATGGTCTAACTCTACACTACCACTTAGAGATGTATTTAATGATTATATACATGTCTAAAAATCAATCCCGGAACAGATCATCCAAGAATGAATATATACTGAAAATGTCCTCACCCTCAGGTCATCCAAGATGTAGATGAGTTTGTTTCTTCATCAGATTTGGAGAAATGCAGCACTTGCTCACCAATGGATCCTCTGGAGTGAATGGGCGCCGTCAGAATGAGAGTCCAAACAGCTGATAAAAACATCACAATAACCCACAAGTAATCCACACCACTCCAGTGCATCAGTTAACATCTTGCGTTTTTGTAAGAAACAAGTCCATAATTTTCAACTTTTTTTTTGCTTTCTGCAATGAAAAAGTGGTCTGGTCTAAATCAGGAGAGAAATATACACAGAGAAAGCACTGTTTACAAGCCTCTAAACAAATATGCGGGTGGATATAATATTAGGGACTCCGATTTTTGGCCGGTTTAAAACGTTAAAAACGTCTTTATGGTGGATTTGTTTCTTACAAACATGCAGATTTTCACTTCTCAAGATGTTAACTGATGTACTGGATTGGTGTGGATTACTTGTGGATGTTTTTATCAGCTGTTTGGACTCTCATTCTGACGGCACCCATCCACTCCAGATGATCCATTGGTGAGCAAGTGATGCAATGCTACATTTCTACAAATCTGATGAAACAAACTCATCTGCATGTGCCTCTTCTTTGCACTGCTTTTGTTCATCTTTTGCAACTTTGGATAAAAAATGACTTCAAAATGAATAAATGTAATATAAATGTAAATATTTTATAGTGCCTACTTGGACTCTTGAGAAAATAAGATCATCATTGCAAATCTACAGTTAGAGTCAAAAGTTTATATACATCTCACAGAATCAGCAAGCTGTTAATCATTTAGCAAAATAAGATGGATTGTAGAAAAAGCATGTTATTTTTTATTTAACATTGACCTGAATAGGATATTTCACATGAAAGACATTTACATATAGTCCAAAAGAGAAAATTATAGTTGAATTTATAAAAATGACCCCGTTCAAAAGTTTACATACGTTGATTTTTAAAATTGTGTTGTTACCTGAATGATCCACAGCTGTGTTTTTTGCTTAGTGATAGTTGTTCTTGAGTGCCTTGTTTGTCCTTAACACTTAAACTGCCTGCTGTTCTTCAGAAATATCCTTCAGGTCACACAAATTCTTTGGTTTTTCACCATTTTTGTGTATTTGAACCCTTTCCAACAATGACTGTATGATTTTGAGATCCATCTTTTCACACTGAGGACAACTGAGGGACTCATATGCAACTATTACAGAAGGTTCAAATGCTCACTGATGCTCTAAAAGGAAAAATGTTGCATTAAGAGCTTTTGATCAAAATGAAGATGTGCACATTTTTCTTATTTTACCTAAACATCATATTTTTTCATTTAGTGCTGCCCTTCAGAAGCTACAGAAGATACTTACATCTTTCCCAGGAGACAAAATTAGTTAAATTTACCTTGATCTTTAAATTCCAAAAGTTTTCACCCCCGGCTCTTAATGCATTGTGTTTTATTCTGGAGCATCAGTGAGCATTTGAACCTTCTGTAATAGCTGCATTTGAGTCCTTCAGTTGTCCTCAGTGTGAAAGAATGAATTTCTAATTCATACAGTCATTGCTGGAAAAGGTTTTAAATACACAAAAATGCTGAAAAAACAAAAGAAATGTGGGACCTGAAGGATTTTTCTGAAGAACAGCAGGCAGTTTAACTGTTCAGGACAAACAAGGGACTCATGAACAACTATCACTAAACAAAAAAAACACATCTGTGGATCTTTCAGGTAACAATACAGTATTAAAAATCAAGGGGATGTAAACTTTTGAAAAGGGTCATTTTTTATAAATTCAACTATTATTTTCTCTTGTGGACTATATGTAAACGTCCTTTATGTGAAATATATTATTCAGGTCAGTATTAAATAAAAAATAACATGCATTTTGTATGATCCCTCTTATTTTGGTCAAATAATTAACATTTTGCAGATTCTGCAGGGTGTATGTAAATGTTTTACTTCAACTGTATATATATATCATTTGTGAAATTTATTAGCAACTCTGCAGGGCCATTTTTTTTGTGTTTCTCAGTTGAGAAACAAAGTGCATACAAAGTCCTTTTACAGACCAATTTTTTAAACTGTCATGTATATGTGTCCTAACTGTATGTAAAAGTGACGAAACCGAACAAAAGCATCCGACAAAAGGGTTGGAGAAGATCAGAGACGCGTCCAACCCTTCAGCTCGAGCAGCTTTCAAATGAACAACAGACGGTCTCTTTTCTCCCTCCCTCCATTCATCCTGTCTTTTCTTTTCTCCCACACCCTCAGCGCTCCAAATACACCTGTCAGCTCCAAACTACAGCTGGATCACCTGTAATTAAGCAACCTGCTCTGCCGGTCCACCGCGCACACAACACACACTTCACACCTGGCTGAGACGGGCCTGTAAACACAGCATAATCGCAGTCGCACACCGACACAAAGTGCCTGTTAAGACTCCCAGACCATCGTGTCGGGACGTGTCGATACGGGAGACGAATGGGATGTTAATCCGGCTGCGATCTTGAATAGCGGCATTCATACGGCACAAACACACGCTGAACTCTCACCCAGATCACAGCTCTTTGATGAAGAACCAAACTCTAGTTTTTGACGGATCACGTCTGTCATCACCTGAACAACTGACAGGATTCATCGCAGACATGGAAGCCCTATTCAACAGCGATCGGGGATTTCGCCAGACAAAAAACAACTTAAAGTCTTAAAGGGGTCAGATTATGAAAAAACGAATTTCTCCTGAGCTTTTGAAATGGAAGAGCTTGATATTTTGTAAAAATACAGCAACTTTCACAACTCAAAACAACACTGCCAGTAGAGATAGAGGATTCAATGAACATTATTATTACTGTTGTTGTTGTTCTATAAATGTTAAATAAAATAAGACATATTCCTAGTATAATATATTTGTAAAAAATACTCAAGAATTATTATTATTATATACATTTTATAATATTACTATACACATTGAACAAAATAAGACATATTCCTATTTTAATATTTGTAAAAAAAAAACAATAATAATAATTACTATTATTATTATTGTTGTTGTTATATAAAATATGAAACAAAATAAGACATATTCCTAATGTAATATTTCAACGTAAATTCAAACATTCAAGAATTATTATTATTATTATTATTATTATTATTATATATTATAATACATTTATATACAAGTTATATAATAATATCTAAACATATTTAACAAAATAAGCCATATTCTTAGTGTAATATTTGTAATAATACTCAAATGATTATAATAATAATAATAAAATAATAATAATTATTATAATTATATATATTGAACAAAATAAGATTCCTTATGTAATATTTCACTTTAAATTAAAACATATTTAAGAATTATTATTATTATTATTATTATTATATACATTTATATACAATTAAATAATTACATAATAAATTTACTATTACTACTACTAATAAAAAATATTATATATTAAATATTTAACAAAGTAAGACATATTTCTAGTGTAATATTTGTAATAATACTCAATTATTATTATTATTATTAAAAATAATAAACAAAATAAGACATTCATATCGTAATATTTCACTGTGAATTAAAAAAAAGAGAATTATTATTATTATTATTATTCATATATAAAATATTAAACAAAATAAGACATATTCCCATTGTAATTTTTGTAAAAAATATTTAATCATAATAATAATAATTATTGTTGTTGTTATTATATAATTCGTAATTAATTAGATAATTCGTAATTGAATATTTCACTGTAAATAAAAATATATTCAAGAATTATGATTATTATTATTATTAATAATAATAATAATATATAAAATATTAAACAAACTAAGAAATGTTCCTATTGTAATATTTGTAAAAATATTCAAGAATTATTAATATTATTATTTAGTCATATTGACATACATTTAATTTTATAACTAATGATATTATTAATATAAACTTTTTATTAATAACAATTCTTAAATATCTTAAAATGTCAATTTTTTTCTTATTTTGTTTCATATTTTAATCACCCCCCCAATAAATAATAATAATACTCACTTGTTTACAGTTTACAGTAATACTGCAATATCTTTAATATTTTCATTAAAGTATTTATTTGAATAAATAATATATAAATTTACTTCATACATTTATTATTTATAGTATTTCAATATTTTACATAACAGCAATAATAATAATAATTATTATTATTAATATAATTATTATTATCATTATTTATATTATTATTATCATAATTATATACTCATATTGATATAGAAATAATTTTATTTGCTAAATAAGCACAGGAAACCTTTTTTGTGCACTTTAAATGGCAACTGCAATTTCATCCAATTAAAAAAAAATAATAAATAAAAAAATAATTAGATGTTTTTTTTGAGTTGCTGAAATTCAGCTGCAAACTATTTAAAATCCATTACCATTTATCAGAAAAATGCATTTAACCATTTAACAACCATTGACATTCACACAACAACATCTATCCAGTATTCAGCAACTCGCCCCGTCTATGTCAAGCTGCTATATAGGAAATATATACAATTTCCAAACAGCAGAAGAACTTAAAGTGCAGGAAGTTTGTATTACATTTCCATCTCTGTGACTGTCTAGCTGTTGTTCATTCCTCTTTCTCTCAGAGTTAGCGTGTTGTTTTAATTTCACATCTATCAGAGCGAGACGGCTCACAGTAGATTCTGCATGCTTCCCTCTGGCGGGTTTGCGGTGTGCAGTTGATGTGTTGTGTACTTTGCTTGTGTACCTCTCTCAGACAGGAGTATATGGGGCAGACCAGCACTCTGAACGGCTCTCCAGCGCTGCTCCTCATGGTGCCGAACACTTCGCACAGAAACGTGATGAAGCCCAGCCAGCACTCCACATCCGTCTGCTGCAGCTCCTCACGCCGCGTGAAGTCTCTCTGCAGATGCATATGAGACTTCTTCACTTATAAATGTGAATTTATAATTATTACATTTTGCACCAAAAACGATGGAGAGATGGAGACATTTCTGCAGGATTTCGTGTTTACTTCAAATAGCATCTCATATGAGCGTATCCGTGGCAACCAGGCATTTAAAATCGGTGTTGGGTATAAAACAAAAACATTAACTATGAATGGACTTTCACACACCCTGGCAGCTCTTCTGTTCTCCGATAAGCTGCGTGTGTGTTTGTGGCAGATTGCTAAATGAGTCGGAGCAGACGTGTCCTTTCAGTGGGGTCAGAGACGCTCGCATCTGCGTATCTCCGTTACATAACCCCGTCAGAACGAAAGCGTCTGCTCCAGCGTCAGACGGGTGAAGAGAGACGGTTTATGTGAGGATAAACTGGATGATTCATCCAACTCTACACACGCATTCAACTCCAGACTGACGCTTCACTCGGGGTTAACAAGGACACTACACGTAAAAAAAATATATAATAATTTATAATATTAACAATTCAATTACACTTGATAATAATCAGAAATGTTTTTTTACGGACCACAAAACCAGTCTTAAGTCGCTGGGGTATATTTGTAGCAGTAGCCACAAATACATTGTATGGGTCAAAATTATTGATTTTTCTTTGCCCAAGCTCATTAGGATATTAAGTATTAAGTGTTCCATTAGGATATTTTGTCAATTTTCTACTGTAAATATATAAAAACTTAATTTTTGATAAGTAATATGCATTGCTAAGAACTTAATTTGGACAACTTTAAAGGTGATTTTCTAAATATTTTTTTTTTTGCACCCTCGGATTCCAGGTTTTCAAATAGTTGTATCCTATCATAACAGACCATACATCAATGGAAAGCTTATTTATTCAACTTTTAGATGACGTATAAATCTCAATTTGGAACCTATGACTGGTTTTGTGGTCCAGGGTCACATATTAGAATGATTTCTGAGGGATCATGCAACAATGAAACCTGGAGTAATGATGCTGAAAACTCTGCTTTGATCACAGGAATAAATTACATTTGAACAAATATTCACATAGAAAACAGGCTTTTTGGAACTGAAATACTATTTCACAATTTTTGCTGTTTTTACTGTATTTTTGATTAAACTTACCAACCCCTAACTTTTGAATGTTCTATACATACAATAATAATATTTATATAAGTGAGATGTAGCGTACATTTTATTGATAATGTCAAACATTTATACCCCCCTTTCAGAATCATTAAAATGTTAATTATTTTACCAAAATAAGAGGGATCATAGAAAATGCATGTTATTGTTTATTTAATACTGACCTGAATAAGATATTTCACATAAAAGATGTTTACATATAGTCCACAAGAGAAAAAAAAAGATCCCGTTCAAAAGTCTACATCCTCTTAATTCTTAATACTGTGTTGTTACCTGAATGTGTTTTTTTTTGTTTAGTGATAGTTGTTCATGAGTCCCTTGTTTGTCCTAAACAGTTAAACTGCCTGCTGCTCTTCAGAAAAATCCTTCAGGTCCCACAAATTCTTTGGCTTTCCAGCATTTTTGTGTATTTGAACCCTTTCCAACAATGACTGCATGGTTTTGCGATCCAACTTTTCACACTTAGGACAACTGAGGGACACATATGCAACTATTACAGAAGGTTCAAACGCTCACTGATGCTCCAGAGGAGAAACAATGCATTAAGAGAGGGGTGAAAACTTTTGGAATTTGAAGATTTGGTTAATTTAACACATTTTATCTTGTGGGGAAAACGTAAGTATCTTCTGTAGCCTCTGAAGGGTAGTACTAAATTTCACTTCTTCACTTATAAATGACACTGAAAGCAAAAATGCTACAAAATGCATCATGTATTGAGAGAAAGTGTGTGACACTAGAGCAAAACAGCACCTCAAAATAAGTACAGAACACATTAAATATGCAATGCGATTATTACATTTTGCACCAAAAACGCTGGAGAGATAGTACTATCTCTCTACTAGGAGAAGGGTAGTACTAAATTAAAAATTATGATATTTAAAATAAGAAAAATGCACACATCTCAATCTTTTTTATAAATTCAACTATTATATTCTCTTTTTTGTGAAATATCTTATTTAGGTCAGTAGTAAATAACAACATGCATTATATATGATCCCTCTTAATTTGGTAAAATAATTAACATTTTTAATGATTCTCAAAGGGGGTGTAAACTTTTGACCTTAACTGTATATATATATATATATATATATATATATATATATATAAATTTGTGTCTGACAATTACCACTCACTGAACTGTTGGTCATATTAAAACAAACTAGTTTTAGCATGATCAACAATTCAGTGGATCTGTGTACTATTTGCAAATTAACTTACTGTTTACCCTGTTTTAACAGAACAGCTCATAAAATGCCATTAGGAAATTCCTTCTGATAAATCAAAATCAGTAATGATATTGAAAACCAGTGTAAAATAAGCATCACTGTTAACTATAAGAGTATATCTCTTTAAGAAAACTGCCTGTTATAGAGGCTAAATAAAGCTAATGTTATAACTGATAAACAAATCATAAAATTAAATGCTATACATCATCATTTTGTATGTTTTATGAAAGGTTGGTAGTTGCCTGTAGCATCTTACTGACACGCTAACAGGATCGCGCTTGCTTGAGATGCAACGTGTTTGTCTGTGTGTATTTGTGAGTGTGTGTGTGTGTAGCAGGATGTGTGTTTTGGCAACAGCAGAAGCGGGTCAGAGTTCTGGTGTCACATCACAGTGAGAAATGAGTCTAACAGTCAGTTCCCAAAAACAATGACAAAATACTTAGAGCTTCACCACTGAAACCACAGCACAGACAGACTGAGACAGAGACATGGCGCAAAAACAAAACAAAAAAATAACACTTTTTAAAAAAAAAAACACTTTTTAATATTTACTTTTATATATGAAACGTTTATATGCAAAAACAGAAAAATCATTTTTTTAGTTAAAAAAATGCATGTTTTTTATTAAGTTATCACATTATTATTGTGTTAGTTAAAAATTGAGGTAAGTTTAAAGTGCCCAAAAAGTTAAATTGAATAAAATAAATGAAAACTAAATCCAAATGTAAGAACATAAAAATTACTAAAACGTAAACTAACTTTAAAACTGAAAACAAAGCTTATTTAAAATATGAATAAAAATGTAATAATAATAATAATAATAATAATAATAATTATTATTATTATTATTAAGCATAAAAAAACTTTAATATTTAAAAATGCTTTAATATTTACTTTTATATATGAAAATCTTTTGTGCAAAAACAGAAAAATCTGTTTTTTTTTAGTGACAAAAATGCATGTTTTTTATTATGTTATCACATTTTTATTATGTTTTATTGTGTTAGTTAAGTGTATTTTTTTGTATTTTTTATTTTAAAATAAGCCAACTGCAGTTTGATTGGAATTAATTGTAATGCACAATGAAAAAACGTGATTTTGGAAAATGGTTAAAAACATAGTTATAAATTAAACTGACAAAAGCACAGCAAATTAGTAAAATAAACTAAAATTATAATGAAAACTGACAACATTAAAAAAGTAAGTAAAAATTAAAAATTGAGAAGTTTAAAGTACCCAAAATTACTAAAAGTAAAATTGAATAAAATAAATGAAAACTAAATCCAAATGTATTATATTTTAAAAAATTAAAAACTTTAAAACTGAAAAAAAGCTATTTTAAATATGGATAAAACTGTAATAATAATAATAATTATAATAACAATTAATTATAATAATAATTATTATTAAGCATAAATAAATACTATATTACAATATAGTGCTTTATATAGCGCTGTTCCTGAGCTCAATCCTCTAACTATAATACCATATGAATCATACCTAAATAACACTGGATCACACTAAATGTTAGTCATAATTTAGTTTGTCATGAGCATTTTCAAAAACACGCTGTTCTCGTTCATGCAAAGCGTAAATGGCGTGAGTCACTTTTTAAGAGTTTTTGCCATTTTGCAGCTGATTATAAAGGAAGGAAGAAAATGCATTTTCTGTATTTCACAGGAAATGAGGGTGAGCAAACGATGACAGAATTTCATTTAGCACTATTTCTTCAAAATTGCATTCAGAAACTCTTAATTTCAAAATGAGGTGAAAGCGTTCGGGCCTAAAAAGTCCCTTTTGTACAATGAGGAAATTGTACAGGGTCACTCAGCTGGATTGCGGGCGTGAGTCACATCCTGACACTTCTTTGAGCCCTTCAGAAAAAAAAAAGGAAGAAGAGAAACTGCAGATGCAAAAGAGGAACGAAAGAGCCGAGATGGATATGGGATGATGTGCAATCCGATTGGTCCTCAGAGACACAGCACTGACCAATAGGAGACGACCTGCAGAACGCGAATGTGATCAAATAAGTTACGAATGTTCAGTTCTTACCTGTAACATGTTGAGTAACAGAGAGCGGAATTTGGTTCCTTCCACCATGAAAAGAGCCATCTTGTCGCAGAGTTTGGCAGCCGTGGCGGCAAAACTACGGTCGCTGACTGCCTTGCGGTAAATCGTGTGAACGATTTCGTTTAGTGTCTCCTCCGAGTCGGCCGAGTTTTGCGCTTCCTCCATGAACGTAGTGAGCTGGTTCTCCACGCCGCTGCTGTTATTCCTCATGCTGTTCAGAATTTCTAACAATCTGTCCATTCGGTTCCACTGAGGTCCAGCCGTCGCCACGGGAACGTCCTCCTGCCAATCAGAGAACAGCGAGAGCGGTCACATGACTTAAAACACAGAGGAACAGCATTTATTTAAGTTTAAAAGTTTGACATCAGCATGTTTTTTGAAAGAGGGAAAACTAAAACTAAATCCAAATGTATTATATTTTAAAAAATTAAAAACTTTAAAACTGAAAAAAAGCTATTTTAAATATGGAGAGCGGTCACATGACTTAAAACACAGAGGAACAGCATTTATTTAAGTTTAAAAGTTTGACATCAGCATGTTTTTTGAAAGAGGGAAAACTAAAACTAAATCCAAATGTATTATATTTTAAAAAATTAAAAACTTTAAAACTGAAAAAAAGCTATTTTAAATATGGATAAAACTGTAATAATAATAATTATAATAACTAGGAGCTAGGAGCTAGGATGTGTTTAATTTATTCAAAGTGACAATAAAAAAAAAACTATTTTCAATCTATTTTCTAAACATCTAGCTTGTTTTTGCACGTTATTTACATGTTTTACCACACTGATAGTATTTTGTTAATGCATTTTACATTTCTAGTTTATATTAGCAAGTTGTATGCATGCTCTATCACACTGATATTATGTTGCTAGCATATTTAACATATTTCTAACATGTTTTACCACACTGATACTGTGCTGTAAGAATATTTAGCATGTTTATAGTTTGTTTTAGCACACATTGGTAGTATGTATGCATGTTGCTAGTCTATTGAGCATGTTTTACCACACTGATAGTATGTTGTTAGTATATGTACCATATTTCTGGCTTGTTTAACATGTTACTGATATGTTTTACCACATTTATAGCACATTGCTAGCATATTTGTCATGTTTCTAGCTTGTTTAATATGTTGCTGACATGTTTTACCACATTGTGAATATGTTGCAAGCATATTTACCATGTTTCTAGTTGTTTAACATGTTTTAACACTGATAGTATGACAAGTATATTTAATGACATGTTTTACCACACTGATAGTATGTTGCTAGCATGTTTCTAGCTTGTTTTAGCATGTTTTAACACTGATAGTATGACAAGTATATTTAACATGTTTCTAGCTTGTTTAAAATGTTGCTAACAAGTTTTATCACAATAATAGTTTTGCTAATGTATTTAACATGTTTTAGCATGTTGCTAACATTTTACCACACTGATAGTGTGTTGATATATTTAACATGTTTACTGACATTAGCATTTTAAGACATACTGACGTTTTACCACATTGATAGTATGTTGCTAGCATATTTATTATATTTTTAACATATTTACCACGTTTCTAGCTTGTTTAACATTTTGCTAACATGTTTTACTATATTGATAATATGTTGCTTGCATAATTAACATATTTCTAGCTTGTTTAGCATGTTTCTAACATGTTTTACCACACTGATAGTGTACTGTAAGAATATATAGCATGTTTATAGCTTGTTTTACTATGTTGCTAACATATTTTCACGTCGGTACTATGTTGCTAGTATATTAAGCATGTTTTACCACATTGATAGTATGTTGTTAACATATTTAACATGTTTCAAGCTTGTTGTAGCATTGTTGCTAACACATTTTACCACACTGATAGTATGTTGTTAGCATATTTAGCATGTTTCTAGCTTGCTTTACCATGTTGCTAACATGTTTGGTACATTTTTACATGTTTCTAACATTTTAATATGTTAGTGCGTTGATAGTATTTATAGTACGTAGCTAACATATTTAGCATGTTGCTAACCTGTTTTACCACACATAGTATTTTGTTAGCATTTTAACATGCTTCTAGATTGCTTTAACTTGTTGCTAACATGTTTAGTACATTTTTACGTTTTTTAACGTTTAACATGTTTCTAACATGTTTTAATATGTTGGCATGTTGATAGCATTAATAGTACATAGCTAACATATTTAGCATGTTGCTAACATGTTTTACCACACCGGTAGTATGTTGCTAGTATATTTACCATGTTTCTAGCTTGTTTAGCATTTTGCTAACATGTTTTACTATATTGATAATACGTTGCTTGCATAATTAACATATTTCTAGCTTGTTTAGCATGTTTCTAACATGTTTTACCACACTGATAGTGTACTGTAAGAATATTTAGCATGTTTATAGCTTGTTTTACTATGTTGCTAACATATTTTCACGTTGGTACTATTTTGCTAGTATATTAAGCATGTTTTACCACATTGATAGTATGTTGTTAACATATTTAACATGTTTCAAGCTTGTTGTAGCATGTTGCTAGCACGTTTTATAACATTGGTAGTATGTTGCTAGTGTATTTATGTTGCTAACATGTTTCACCACACTGATAGCATGTTGTTAACATATTTATCATGTTTCTAGCTTGTTTTAGCTTGTTGCTAACACGTTTTACCACACTGATAGTATGTTGCTAGCATATTTAACATGTTTCTAGCTTGCTTTACCATGTTGCTAACATGTTTGGTACATTTTTACATGTTTCTAACATTTTAATATGTTAGTGCGTTGATAGTATTTATAGTACGTAGCTAACATATTTAGCATGTTGCTAACCTGTTTTACCACACATAGTATTTTGTTAGCATTTTAACATGCTTCTAGATTGCTTTAACTTGTTGCTAACACGTTTTACCACACTGATAGTATGTTGCTAGCATATTTAACATGTTTCTAGCTTGCTTTACCATGTTGCTAACATGTTTGGTACATTTTTACATGTTTCTAACATTTCAATATGTTAGTACGTTGATAGTATTTATAGTACGTAGCTAACATATTTAGCATGTTGCTAACCTGTTTTACCACACAGATTTTTAACATGCTTCTAGATTGCTTTAACATGTTTAGTACATTTTTACGTTTTTTAACGTTTAACATGTTTCTAACATGTTTTAATATGTTGGCATGTTGATAGCACTAATAGTACAGAGCTAACATATTTAGCATGTTGCTAACATGTTTTACCACACCGGTAGTATGTTGCTAGTATATTTAACATGTTTCTGGCTTGCTTTAACATGTTGCTAACGTTTTTTAAATGTTTCAAAATGTTAATATGTTGATAGTATTTATAGTACATAGCTAACATATTTAGCTTGTTTTAGCATGCTGTTAACATGTTTTAACACACTGATAGTGTGTTGCTAATGAATTTGGCACCAATCACCTTCTCTTTCAATCTCCTTCTCAGTCTTTCTTTGGATGACTGCAGTAAGCAGATCTTCTCACTCTCCGTCTTCTCCTCCTTGTCTTCTTTCTTCCTCTCCTCTTTCGCAGGGTCATCCCTCGCTCCTTTCTCCGTGTGGGGCTCCGGCTCCTCGTGTTTTACATTCTCTGTCTCTTTGGTATTGCGTGTGAGGCCCCTGTCGGCCCCCGAGGGCCCCTGATTAAAACTGTTCGTCTGGTGTTTGGGATGCTGATGCCAGCGGCGGTTCTGGCTGTAGCCATGATGCGGGCCACCCTGCCGCCCGCCCTGGTTCTGCTGCCCCTGGTAACCCCGCCCCCCGTGCTTAGTGCCGGCACCTGATTGGTGGTCTGTGTTGGGCAGCTGCGTCTGATTGGTCTGCTGTTGCTGCGGTCCCTGCTGCTGCTGTGGATTCTGGGATTTCCCAGCAGCCCCTCCTCCTCCTCCTCCTCCTCCTCCTCCTCCTCCTCCAGGTAAACGCTGCTGTCTCCTAAAACGACAACAAAAAGAGCTGATTATAGTTATGCAAATGAGCATGGGGTTTCCAGGGCGTTGCTAGGAAGTTGCTATGGTGTTCTGAAATTATTATTTTTTGCACATTGCTATGTATTTGCAAGTGTTTGGGTAGTTGCTAGGGTATTGTTAGGTGAATGCCATGGCAATGCTAAGTATTTTGATCATAAGGTGTTGAAATATGTAGTCAGTGCATTGTTATGTGGTTGCTAAGTGTTCTGAGTAGTTGCCAGGATGATGCTAAGTGGTAGAGAGTTTTGGGTGGTTAAATAAATAGACAAAAATTAATTGATGCAAACAAATACACACAAAATAAATAAATAAATAAGAAGGATATGGCAGGGCATGCACTGAATTTAAATAAAAAAATAATAATAAAATTGATTAATAAGCAAAAATAAATAAATACACAAAAATAAATAAAGCAAAGAAATAAAACAAACAAACAAAAAAATAAATAAGAAGGAGGTGTCAGGACGCACACTGAATTTTAAGTAAAAATACATAAATGAATAAGCAAAGAAATAAATACACAAAATAAAGCAAAGAAATAAACAAAAATAAATAAATACATAAATGCTGCAGGACGTGCACACTGAATTTTAAGAGTGTTCCTCATGTTGAAGGCAAAATAAATAAATGAATTAAGCAAAAAATAAATACAAAAATAAATAAAGCAAAAAAACAACAAATAAATAAATACAAAAAAATGATCACAAATAAACACAAATATTTATAAATTAATTGATTAATAATAATAATTATTAATAATTAATTAATAATAATTCTGGTCAGCAATGCAGCATTTACTGATGGAATTTTCTAAAAAGTCTAAAGAAGAAAAAGAAATTTACAAAAACCAAAGAAATAAACTATAATTAATTAATTAATTAATTAATTAATTAATAAGAGAGATGCTGCAAGACACGCACACTGAATTTTAAATAAAAAAAGTAATTAATAAGCAAAAACCAAACAAATGCAAATATACATAAAGCAAAGAAATAAACACATAAATAAATAAACAAATAAATAAATAAATTCTGCAGGATGTGCTCTCTGAATTTTAAGAGTTTTCTTTATGTTGAAGTCAAAATAAATATAAATACAAAAATAAATAAAGCAAATAAATAAACAAATAAATAAATTCTGGTAAATTTTATCTGGTATCTGGTGAATAAACGCAAATCACACAAATATATTAATTAATTAATTAATTAATTAATTAATTAATATTAATGATTAATGTACTAATAATGATTAATAATTAATTTATAATAATTATGGTCAACACTACACCGCAACATACACAGATGGAATTTTCTAAGAAGTCTAAAGAAGAAAAATACATTTACAAAAGCAAAGAAATAAACAATATTTATTTATTTTTATTTATTTGTTTGTTTATGTTGACTGGCAGCATCCACCAGAATTGATTTATTTGTGGTTATTTCTTTGCTTTATTTCTTTATTTTTGCTAATGAATTAATTTAATTTGACTTCAGCATGAGGAACACTTTTATGTATTTGTTTGTTTGCTTTTTAACTAAAACAAATCTATAAATTAGCAGATTAATAGTTATTAATATAATAATTACTATTATTAATAATACATTTATAATAATTCTGGTCAACACTGGACCGCAACATACACAGATGGAGTTTTCTAAGAGCTCTAAAAAAGAAAAATAAATGGACAAATATAAATAGAGAGGGAACAAATAAATAATTACAAATAAATAGACGCTGCAGCACAACAATGCACATGTAATAAGAGCATTGTGTCAAAATTATTAAATAAAAAACATTAAGTAAAGAAACACAAAACAAATAAACATTACTTAAAAGGCTGGAATAAAATACTTTAAATTCTTTGAGAATGGAGAAGTCCACAGCACAACTGTATTTCCACTGATGAACAGCCAATCAGCATCCAGCAGGCTTAAAGAGCTTGAACATTTAAAGCGGCAGACGCCATCACACGCTTATAAAAAGTGTTGGCGTGGACGCTAATAAAGTAATCTTCCTAGCTGTAGTTTTTGGTGTGAATGGGCCTTAACCCTAAACATGAGCAACAATAATAGTGATGACTGACCCAAACACCACTAATAATAACCGCAGTCACACACACTGTGTTAATGTGTGTGTAATGATTTACAGCAGTTTGTGAGTCAATATGTAAACACCCAGATCTCCATGTTTGCAGCAGGCTGACAGGACAATCTATCTTCACCAGCACAATCCAGTCATCCTAAAGGCCGACACTGGATTATGGGCTTTACGTTGTGTACATTACATGTGTATGCATACTGACGCGCGCATTCAGAGCACGCCGCGTCACGTGTGACTCTGTTTGTCCACATCACTGTCTGACTATTTAGACAATATTTGGATTTAAGTGCTAAACATGTCACTAACAACTTGTAATCCAATTTAGTTTCAAATCCATTTGGGAAAGTGAAATCCCAATCAATCAACATATTTGATGTTTAATATACAGGATTTTGGACCAATGAGATTTCACTATGACTAATCAGAAATCATCATGTCATATAATCAGCAACATATTATGCCAATATGAAACATTATGAACAATATGAAACTTGCATGTTGTGCTGCATCTTCCTGTGTCTGCATTTTGGTTATGGTTATTCTTGGTTTTTAATTTAAAACAAACAAACACATTTTTGTTTGGTACTTAAAATAAATGTTGTCAATTAAAATACAATTATTTAAACAAAATAAATATTATAAAATCTAAAAATTGTGTAATATTTATTACATTGTTAATTTTAATTTAATTTTAATTTAATTTTACTTGAAGTTCTAAAATGACAAACTTTAAATAAATAAATATTTTTTTTATTTTAATTTTCATAAGTAGTTTACTTTAAGTAATAAATAAGCAAGAAAAGAAGCATACAGAAATTAGTACTTTAACTATAAATTAATGCAAACTATAGAAATATTTAAAATAATAATAATACAAATTACAAAAACATAAATTACTAAAACTTCAAACCTTTGTTACTTAAAATAAATGCTGTCAAATAAAATACAATTATTTAAACAAAATAAATAAATATTCTAATATAAATGTTACATAATTATGTAATATTTTTTGACACATTGTTAATTGTAATGAAATTTTACTTGGTGCTAAAATGACAAACTTTAAATAAATAAGCACATTTTTGTTGTCATATAAAATAAAAGCATTTAAATAATAAATTAGAAATATAAAATATAAAAAATACTATTTTCATTACATTTTACTTGAAGTAGTAAAATGCCAAATTTAAATGAACAACTAAGAAATGAAGCAAGAAATAAATATACATAAATTAGTACTTAAATTCACAAAAAATAATAAGTATAAATTAATAAAAACTATAGAAATATTTTTTAAAATAATAAAAATGACAAAAACACAAAATACTACAACTTAAATCCTTTGTTACTTAAAATAAATGTTGTCAAATAAAATAAAATATAAGTAAATAATACATTTTAATGTAATATTATAATATTTTTATTATTACTTTTGTAATTTATTTCATTTTACTTGAAGTACTAAAATGACAAACTTTAAATAAAGAAAGAAGCAAGAAATAAATATACAGAAGTACTTAAAAATATCCTAAAAATTATGAGTATAAATTAATTAAAACTTTATACATATATTAAAAAATAATAATAAAAATGACAAAAATAACAAAATGACTAAAACTTCAGACCTTTGTTACTTAAAATAAATGTAAAATAAAATTAAACAATTTAATATTTAATTATATATAAATATAAATATATATATATATATATATATATATATATTTAGTACATTCATTTAGTACAAAAAAATTAACAATAATAAGTATATATTAATAAAAACTTTATAAATATATTTAAAAATGATACAAATGACAAAAACAAAACTACTTACTACTTATATTATATATATATATTTTATAGAGGAACAAGGCCATTTTACTGCTTCTACAAAGAACAAACAAGCATACAGAGTCCTGTAGTGAACATAATCTACAACATTGGTGGACACTTCAAAGACTAACATCTTCACTAGTGACCATGAACAAACGTGACCTCTGTGGTATTCTGTACTCTTTAAAACGCTCACGCACACATGATGCCACATACACGGGAATCTCCGCACTCAGAGGACAAGCTTTATGTCTCTGATTGACAGCTTTAGAGCGAGGCGTCCAGGTTAAGGTCATGTTTGACTGAGGTGTTCTGCTTTTACTAGGGGTTAATTTTAGGGGAGACACACACTGAGTGTGCTGAATGACAGGTTGAAAATAAGACGTTGAGGTGCTGACCGCCACATTCTTCAGGCTTTACGCGGGTTAACCCTTGACGTCGCTCTGCGGGAACATGTTTCACACAGATGCTTCACGTATCTATTCCAGCAGTAGCGAAAATGCAGACATATATCATTGTAAAGTTTGGAATGTTTTTTAATAGTTTTATCCGGCTGCATTTATTTGATCAAAAATACTGTAAAAATTGTGAAATATTATTCAAATTTAAAACGGCTCTTTTCTATGTGACTATATTATAAAATATCATTTATTTCTGTAAACAAAGCTGAATTTTCAGCATCATTTCTGCAGTATTCAGTGTCACATGATCTTTCAGAAATCATTCTAATATAAAATCATTGTAGAATTTTCAAAAGAACAGCTTTTTAACAAATATATAAATATTTTGTGACATTATAAATGTCCGTTTGGATCAATTTAATGCACCACATATACATATTATATATATATATATATATATATATATATATATATATATATATATATATATATATATATATATATATATATATATATATATATATATATATATATATATATATATATATATATATATATACACACACACACATATACACACACTACTGTTTAAGATTTTTAATGTTTTTTAAAGACATTTCTTATGCTCATCAAGGCAGTATTTATTTGATCAAAAATACTGAAAAAACTGTAATATTGTGAAATAATATTTAAATTTAAAATATTTTTTTCCTATATGAATAGATTTTAAAATGTAATTTATTCCTGTGATACAAAGCTGAATTTTCAGCATAATTTCTCCAGTCTTCAGTATCACATGATGGCTCAGAAATGATTCTAATATGCTGATTTGCTGCTTAAGAAACATTTCTGATTATTATTGAATGTAATTCATTCAATCAATGAATTATTGATGGATAGAAATTTCAAAAGAACAGCGTTTTAAAAAATATATAAATATTTTGTGCCATTAAAAATGTCCATTTTGATCAATTTAATGCACCACTTTGCACTTTTTTGCATTTATTTGATGAAAAATACAGAAAAAAACTGTAATATTGTGAAATATTATTTCAATTTAAACTAACTGTTTTCTATATGAATAGATTTTAATATGTAATTTATTCCAGTGATTGAAAGCAACATTACTCCAGACTTCAGAATCACATGATCCTTCAGAAATCATTCTAAAATGCTGATTTATCATCAATGTTGATTTTTCAGGATTCTTTAACAAATAAAAAGTTGAAAAGAACAGTGTTTATTTTAAATAGACATCTTTTCTGACAATATACACTACTGTTCAATAGTTTAGGGCCAGTAAATTTTCGTCCTTTTTAAAAAAAAAAAAATACTTAATTAATACTTTTATTCACCATGGATATGTTAAATTGATAAAAAGTGATAGCAAAGACTAATATTGTTAGAAAAGATTTATATTTTATAGTTTAAATAAATGCTGTTCTTTTTAGCCTTTATTTCATCAAGAATTCTGAAAAAATAATCACAGATTCCAAAAAAATATACATTAAGCAGCACAACTGTTACCAACATTGATAATAACAGTAATAAATCAGCATATTAGAATGATTTTTGAAGAATTATGTGACACTGAAAACTGAAGTAATGGCTAATAAAAATTCAGCTTTGCAACACAGAAATAATTTATATTTTAAAACATATTAATACAGAATACCATTATTTTAACTGTAATAATATTTCACAACATGAAATTTTTTCTGTATTTTTGATCGAGTAAATGCAGCCTTGATGAGCATATAAGAATTCTTTCAAAAACATGAATCTTACTGATCTCAAACTTTTGAGCGGCAGTGTATAAATATGCAGTTTTAGCATTTGAACTCATTTCGGCAAGGCAAACTGTACTTTAGCTCCCTCAAAAACCTTGCAAAAGTAAATCTTAACCTAGCAAAGGTGCAAATCTCAACAGAACATGAAAAAGTGTTGAGATAAAAAGGCTCTCTGAAGAAAAGATCAGGTTTGAGTAGATTATGATGACGTCCTTGAAAGTGTACTTCTACTCAATTAAAATCAGACATCTGCTCAACAAAACTACATGCGAGAGACTTCAGATATATAGAGTTAATTAATATCTCAATTGGATGTAGAAATTAACCTTTGACTTTGAAAATGATGCAACAAAGGTTGAAAAGCGAGTGAATAACGTTAGATGTTAACCTAACACACCTAACATCACACACCTATCAGAACGTCTCAAATTTGCATACATCTTAAAGCTGATTCTCTGAAATAATTTACATGCATGTTGTACATTATATATATATGTGCGTGTGTCTCTCACCGACAGAGCCGGATTGAATGTCGTCCACACCCAACCCTTCCCTTCCCTCATTCAGACACACCACAATACAACAAAAAGCTCAGAGAAAAGCCTCTTACATAACATTAACATAAAGTGTTTGCTTTACACAAGATAAACCCTGACTGACACGTCTGTCATCGACGAGGATCTTCACACTTAATGCCTGCATCATGGTCAACTTAAACATCTCTCTGCAACACCATAAAGAAATTAACAATGACAAAAATAAGACTGAGGAACAACGCTCATTCGATATCTCATGCTGCTGATCAAAAATTGAAAATACATCCTTCCATAATGTTCAAGGTCACAAACAATTATGACATAATAACCAATTTTCTCCATCACACAACAAGTTCTCCAGGATGTGAAACAGATCATGTATAGAAGATTCTAGGTGCATAAACCTTAATTCCTGTGTTTTCAGGTAATGTCTAGTATGGCCAAGACTGATATATCGGCCGATATTTGGCATTTTTTAAAAATTCAGCATTGAAATGTTAAGTGTCAAACCTTTATTTTAACACAGCTACAAACTCTGAATATGAAGACCATTTTTATTAACAAAACACTCAAGGGGGCAATTACTTACATACTAAACGGACTGTATTTCTGAATTGTCAAATTAAATAAGGCATTCACTCTGATTGAAGTCTATAGTAGCACTAAATCTCTATCACACAACACACTAATTCTCCAGGATGTAAAACAGATCATCTATAGAACATTCAAGATGCATCAACCTCCACTTTTGTGTTTTCAGGTAATGTCTAGTAGTTGTCAACGGATATATTGCCAAGACCGATATATCGGACAATATTTGGCATTTTTTAACATTACGGGATTGAAACTTTGATCTCTATCACACAACACACTAGTTCTCCAGGATGTAAAAACAGATCATTTATAGAACATTCAAGATGCATCAACCTCCATTTCTGCATTTTCAGGTAATGTCTAGTATTTGTAAACCGATATATTGCTAAAACCGATATATCGGCTGATATTTGGCATTTTTTTTAAATTCAGCATTGAAATGTTAAGTGTCAAACCTTTACTTTGACAGCAACTTTTATTTTGACACAGCTACAAACTCTGAAAATGAAGATGATTTTTATGAATCAGCACTGAATGGTAGGTTAGTTGTCAAACCTTCATTTTGACACAGCTACAAATCCTCAAAGTAAAGTGAAGCTTCCAAAACACTCAAGGGGGCAATTACTTACACACTTTTTATTTCTGAGTTTTGTCAAATTAAATAAGGCATTCACTCTGATTAAAGTCTATACTAGCCCAAATTCTCTATCACACAAGACACTAGTTTCTCCAGGATGTAAAACAGATCATCTATAGAAGATTTCAAGATGCAACAACCTCCGTTTTTGTGTTTTCAGGTCAACTACTTTCATGTCTAGTATTCGTCAACCGATATATCGGCCGATATTTGGCATTTTTTTTAATTTAGCATTGAAATGTTAGGTGTGAAACCTTTATTTTGACAGCATTGGGACTTTTGTCACAGCTACAAACTCTCAAAATAAAGGGCATTTTTAATAATCAACATTGAACAATATGTTTTTCTGTTTGACCATTAGGTATCAAACCTTTATTTTGACAACAATTTGACTTTTATTTAAACTCTCAAAATAAAGGACATTTTCTCCCTCACATCACTAGTTCTCCACCATGTAAAACAGATTGTTTATAGAAGATTCTAGAAGCATCAACCTTCATTTCTGTGTTTTCAGGTGTCTAGTAGTTGTCGACCGATACACTGCCAAGACCGCTATATCAACTGATATTCCGAATTTTTTACATTTCGGCATTGTACCGTTAAGTGTCAAACCTTTATTTTGACAGCTACAAATACAGTTATGTATCGTTCATTTAAGCTAAAAGATTTCATTTACAGAAAACAGGAGCCTACCCTAGTAAAAAAGTACAAATAAAATGCATTTATTTTATACTAAGTATAGTTCAGGTCTATTAACATATTTACAGACATAGTTCTGCACAATTAAGTACAAAATTAGATGTTCCATTTTAGCAGACTTTAAATATAGCAGTTTAGTATGCTAAAATTACAATTGCAGGGTATTTTTATTAAGTACATAATATGTAAATATATTTGTAGTATACTTAGCATGAAATAAATAAATAATCAATTAATTAATTTTACATTTATTTTAGTATATTTATTTTTCACTAGGGTATATTTAAATAGCTGCAAATGAAAACAAGACTGAGAGGAACAGAAGAACAATGCATTTGATATCTCATAAAATTACTGATATTTGGCATCTTTTATATTTTGGCATTAAACCGTTAAGTTCTAACTTTTATTTTGACATACCTACAAATTCACTCTGACTGAAGTCTAAAGACTCCAAATTCTCCATCAAACAAGACAATACAATACAATAGTTCTCCAGCATCTAAAACAGATCATCTAAAGAATATTCTAGAAAGAGAATTTCTAGACTGGTCTACTGATATATCACCAAAGCCGATAAATCGGTCTATATTTGGCATTTTTTTAAATATCAGCATTAAACAATGCTACAAATGGTCAAAAAGTTGTGCATCGTTCTGCATCGCTCACTTGAACAGTTAAACGATTTTATTTACAGCAGAAACTATATTTAAAAAGATGCAAACGAAAATAAAACTGTGACTAGTAGTGGTCAACCGATATATCGGCTGATTTTTTTATAACATTTGTCATATTTTGCTCACTTTTGGGTACAAATTTGTCCACAAAATATGGTTAAGTAGCTACACACACACACACACACACACACACACACATACATCAGCTTGGCCATCAAAAAAAAAAATCCACAAATGTTTGACACCCAATGTTTAGCACACCTTTCACCCCACCAGATCTTCTCAACCCATTCTAGTTGAACACCATAATGACCTTCATTAATATTCTCTCATGCCCGCCACCTTAATGCTGGACTTACTGTACGGAGATACCTTTGCAGATTAATGATGACTCAAATGAAGAGAGGCAGAAGAGGATGAGAACGTACTGTACAGAGGATTTATGTTGTGCAAGCAGAACAAAGCAAACAGGAGCTCAGGGTCACAGATCCAGGACAGTCAGAAGATGGTTAGTTTGAATCCAGAGAGCAGGTCGGATCCCATAAGCGGTTCAGGAGGCCGGTTTCCATAAGTGAAGTTTGTAAGTGGAAAGACAAGCGTGAGCAGACAGGATTCAGGAGCTGGACCCGTTTGAGACACTGACCTGGACACTTGCCGCTTCCCCTCGGCTGGCAGCAGCACCGTCAGAAGGTCCTGGGGCGGATCGGATCGGCTACGGTTACCACACGGAGACCAAACGTGAACAATGTGGATGGGAAGGAGGAAACAAGGAGGGATGGAAAACAAGAAGATATGAGAGAACTAAAAGCAGGAAGAACAAAAAAAGAAATGGCGGAGATGGAACTAATGCAAAAACAATTAGGAAATCTACTGAAATTAGAAGGAATTAAATGCAAAAAAATACATAAATAAAATAACTATAAAATGTTACAGTAGCTACAGATGTATCTATACAATGCTATGAAAACAAAAGAAATGGTGCAAAACAAAAATGCAGGAGTAAATGAAAATGCAGGAGCAAAAAAAAAGAGAAGAAAATGAAATAATTAACTAAAAAATATATATATATATAAAAATAGGAGCTACAAGATTTATGGAGTACAAATGACATGGCATCTACATAATGCTAAAAAAAATAAAAGGAATGAAAGTTGGAAAAATGCAGAAGTAAATGAATGGGATAATTATTAAATCTACTAGGGATAAAATAAAATAAAATATGAAAAATAATTAAAGAAAACATTAACATTTAAATTAAAATATCAAAAAATAAAATTACATAAGTAAATTGAAGTAAAATAAAATAAATAAATTGTTACAGGAGCTACAAGATTTAAGGGTTATTAGAAAAAGACATGGCATCTACATAATGCTACAAAGTGTTGAAACAGCAGGATGATTTTGGTGATGAAAGTTGGGGAAAATGCAGGAGTAAATGATTGGGACAAATTATTAAATATAAATAAAATAAAATAATAAAATATGAAAATTATAATACAAAAGAAAAAAGTAAATTAAATATAAAATTAATTAAGAAATAAAATGCGAAAATTAAAATAAAATAGAAATGTTACAGGAGCGGCAGGATTTAAGGGTGACTACAAAATGTCATGGCACCTACATAATGCTACAAAAAAAAAAAAACAGCAGGATAGTTTTGGTGATGAAAGTGCAGGAGTAAATGATTCTGACAATTACTAAATCAAACCAGGGATAAAATAAAATAAAATAAGCAAAATAAAATAAAATAAATATAAAAATAAAATGTAATAATTAAGAAATAAAATATGAAAATTAAAGTAAATATAATAAAAAATATAAAATTACCCAAGTAAATTTTAATAAAATAAAATGTTACAGGAGGTACAGGATTTAAGGGTGACTACAAAATGACATGGCTTCAACATAATGCTACAAAAATCAAAGAAAATTAAAATAAACAGTGGGATATTTTTGGCAAAGAAAGTTCAGAAAATGCAGAAGTAAATGATTGGGACAATTATTAAACATACTAGGAATAAAATAAGTGTAATAAAATATGAAAATAAAATAATAAAAAATATAAAATAAGTAAATTAAAAAAAGAAAAGAAAATCATTACAAAATAATTAAGAAATAAAATATGAAAATTAAAATTAAATAAAAATTACATTTAAAAAAGTTACAGGATTTAAGGGTGAATGACAAAATGACATGGCATCTACAAAATGCTACCCAAAAAAAAAAAAAAATTCAAAGAAATAAGAAACAGCAGGATGGTTTTGATGATGAAAGTTGAGAAAATGCAGGAGTAAATGATTGATTCGGACAATTATTAAATCAAACCAGGGACAAACTAAACCAAAATGTTACAAGAGTTACAAAATATGACTACAAAATGCCATGACATCTAACATAATGCTACAAAAATCAAAGAAATAAGAAACAACAAAAAGGTTTTGGTAATGAAAGTTGAGAAAATGCAGGTGTAAATGATTGGGACAATTATTTAATCAAACCGGGATACAATAAAATAAAATAAAAATAAATAAATAAATAAATAAAATAATTAAAAAAGAAAATACGACATTTAAAATAAAAATAATGAAAAAAAAAAAGTCAATTATAAAAAACATAATTATAATTAAAAAAATAATAATAAAAGGGTGGGTTTGGTGATTATTCTTCTAAATAAGCTTGACGAATCACTCTCTGTGAGCAGCATGTAGGCTTCCTATTCCAAGGATCCTCAAAACATTGTCTCCTTTGATGCTTTTTGCATCCATATTGTCTCTTTCTCTTCGATTGCGAAGGTCTTCGTGAACAGGGTCTGGGTTTATTTCAGTCCATCCGAATGTAGATTTGAGTCATCAGCCACAAACTCACCTGATATTGAGCATCTTTAAATGCTCTGAACTACTGAAACATGCCAAAAAGCCCACACACACACACACACACACACACACACACACACACACACCTGAAAACCACACTCCTTTGCATCAAAACGACACAAATTAAAACAATTTTGTGTTATAAAAAATAAAATAAAATATTACAATTTAAAACAACTGCTTTCCTATTTGAATATATTGTCAAATGTAATTTATTCCTGGGATCAAAGCTGTATTTTCAGCATCGTTACTCCAGTCTTCAGTGTCACATGATCTTTCAGAAATCATTCTTATGTCAAACTGCTGCTGCTTTCCTGTGAGATTCTGTCAGCAAAACGCTACAGCTCATAAATGTGACTGCGAAGACGTTTCGATTCAGCAAGCTAATCTAAAGAGAGCGAGAGAGCGAGAGCGAGTGAGGAAGAAAAGGCAAGAAGCGATGCCAACAAACAACACGACCGCAGAGTCCTCTCTGGCAGGAGCAAAGCATTGTGGGTGGCCAACAGCAGCAATAACAGGCTGAAAAGCCTTCTGTTAGAGGAGTGGGAGAGACAGAGAGAGACGTGGGAAGAGAATCATCTCGTGTAGTGAGGTGAACAGCGACACACAACCAGAAAACATTCTCTAGATCCAACTTTAGTAACCAAAGTGGACACATTCTTATATTCTGTGGTCTGAAAGCCAAGACAGACATGCAAAAATGACATTTTACACTGTTTGCCTGTGCAAAACTTGCAGACACAATGCTAGGATTGCTAGTTTAATACTTTTTTCTAATATATTCATCATATTTGTATATTAATATTTATTCAGTTTAATATTTAGATTTTTTAATGTTGTTTATTATATTTCAAGAAACAATGTTTGCTTATATTATTAATATTTATTCGTTTTTTTTTTTTTATTATTTATTCATCTTAGTTTTAAACAAAGATTTAGTCATTTTATTTTACAGAAACAATTTTAGAAAACTAATAATGTTTTTTTATTTATATATGAGTTTGTCTATATATAAATATTTATTTTTAATTTTAAATTCATTCAAAATTCATTTTAATTTTACTTTTTTAAACTTATTTATGCTTTTATGATTTGTTAATTTTATGGTTTTGTCATTTTTATTTATTTATTTTTTAAATTTGCCTATATTTAAAAATATGCCTATATATATATATTACAATAATAAAAATACAATAATACAACAATAAACAATAATGTTTGTTTATATTATTAATATTTATTCATTTTAATATTTAATATTAATTCAATTCATTAATTCATTTAATATTTATTCATTTTATATTTATTTTAATATTCATTTTGAATGATTTATTCATCTTAGTTTTAAATAAAGAAGATTTATTTATAAAGAAGATTTAAAAAAGAATTATTTTATTTATTTTTTAAATGCTTATGTAATTTTTACTTTTTGTTATTTTAGTAAATCAACTAAATGAAAATTAAAACAAACTTGTTTTATTATTTCAGTTTATTATATTTTAGAAAACTTTTTTATATATATTTATTAGTTTGTCTATATATTAATTTTAATTCATTTATGCTTTTATGATTTGTTAATTTTATGGTTTTGTCATTTTTATTTATTTATTTCTAAAATATGTCTATATTAAAAAAAAATAATAATAAAATAAATAAATATATATATATATATATATATATATATATATATATATATATATATATATAGATATAGTCTTTAATTTAATTTGAGTATATTTTAAGAAACAGCAATGTTTGCTTATATATTTATACATTGGTTTATATATTAATATTTACAAATTGTAAATTTTTATTATTAATTCATTTTATTTTTAGATAAATATTTAGTAATTGTATTTTTTTTTAAATATATGCCTACATAGTTTATATTTTTTGTTATTTTAGTACATCAGCTAAATGAAAATAAAAAATGTTTATATATTTATTTGTTTAGTTAACATTTATTGATTTTAATTTAAATGATTTTTGTTACAGTTTTAGCAATTTGAAAAATAAATAAGCTTAAGTTTTTAATATTTAATTTTATTTCAGATTATTTTATTTCAAGAAACACAAATGTTTATACATTTATATGTTTGTTTAGTTGTTCATATTTATTCATTTTATTTTATTTTTAAATAATATTTATTTTCATTTTTCGTTACAGCTTTTGTAATTTGAAAAATAAATAAGCTTAAGTTTTTAATATTTAATTTGATTTCAGTTTATTTTATCTCAAGAAATACAAACGTTTAAGTTTTATTTTTAATAATATTTATTTTAATTTTGTTACAATTTTTGTAATTTTGAAAAGAAATGTGTGTGTGTATATATATATATATATATATATATATATATTATTTCATTTGAGTTTATTTCATTTCAAAATAATCCAAACATTTGTTTACATATTTTATTTTTTTTGTAATATTTATTATATTATATTTTATTGTTTTTGTCACTTTTATTTATTTTTGTAACGCCTAAATAGTTTTTATTCTAGTAAATCAACTAAATGAAAATAAGAAATGTTGCTTTGGCAACTAACAAAAATATATATATATATATATATATATATATATATATATATATATATTTTTATATTTTATTTTATTTCAATTTATTTTTTATTTTAATTCAAGACAAAAATGTTTGTGTGTATCTATATATATATATTGGTGTAGATATTAATTATTAAAAAAAATACAATTAAAATGAATACAAATATTATTTTCATTTCAGTTGTAGTAATTTAAAAAATAAATAACTATCAGAAATTAAAATAAATGTAAGTTTTTTTAATATTTTATTTTACTTCAGTTTATTATATTTCAAGTAACAATTTAATGGTTTTAGTAAACTAAACAAACCCTGACTCACAGGACAGGCAGTGCATTTAGTGAATCTGAGAGCGTTTTATTCACATATAAACCATCTATTCTGTCCTGTCACACGTCCTGTCAAAGCCAAAACCTCAGCGTAAACGTCCTCGAACCCCGCGGCATCACAAAGCAGCACGCATGAGAAGCGTCCACCGAAGACATGCAGTCAGACTGGCTTTCACACACAAGGACATCAGAGCCTTTCTTCACATCAACAAAGCCCTGAATAACACAAAGCGTTTGCTTTCTTTCACCCTCTGCTTTCTCCTTTTCTTTCGCACAAGTTTAGACCAAAATATTTTCTTTTTTGCCCGTTTCTTAGCAACAGCAAATTACAACTGAGAACTTTTCCGATGAGGTCAAAGTCAAAACGTGACAGAAAAAAGGTGGAAGTGCTTTCACAGATTAAAAGAGAAGGTTATGAGTAAAAAGCAACGCAGATATAGAGTGGTACGTTTTACGCCGAACACAAACTGACGCTCTCATTACTTTAACAGGCTGACGTTTGGAAAGTGTGAACTGCTGTTTTGCTTTGCTTTATGAGTCTAACGTCAGCTCTTGCGCTAAACAAGTGCAGGAGAGCGGGACGGTAACGTGAGATTGAACGTCATGCGAGTGCTGTTGTGACTCACCGGCGGTCATTTCTGCGGCGGCGAAACAGTTTCTTGGTGTGCGCGATCTCAGCTTCGTTAGGCAGAGGAGGGAAAACCTGCAGACAGAGAGAGAATATGACATGAGAAAAAGAAAACAAAGAGTGTTTCACAGTTTGCATAGAAGCGTGAACCTCAGAAAAAAGTCCTAATCTAATGAAATAAAAAATGATTTAACTTAAAAAAAAAAAAAAAAAATCTTAAAAACAAATACAACCAGGATGTAACGTATACAGAAAAATAAGAATATACAGCATTTACACATTCATTATGACTTTAATATTTTAATATTAATTCATAATATATTCTTCATACATATTGTGTGTGTGTATTAATTATTAGTGACATCTTAATGCAATTGCATATTAATGTAATGTATTATACAAATAATATTAATATAATTTGTATATATTAATGATATTAAATGTATAAGATGTATAAATAAATAAACGCTTCATAAAAATATTTTTGAAATACTTGGCAAAATACTACACTCACATATTTTTGTTTTCATAAATTATGCATACAAATATTTTTTCAAATACTTGGCAAAATACTATAAACACAAACATGCATACATAAATATTTTTTCATAAACTATGCATCAAATATTTAAAAATACACGCCAAAATACTATACACAAACACACACTCACATAAATATTATGTATACACAAACACACACACATTAACATAAGTATTTTTTTCATAAATTATGCATACAAATATTTGGCAAAATACTACAAATATGCATACAAATATTTTTTCATAAATTATGCATAAAATATTTTAAAATACTAGGCAAAATACTACAAACATGCACACACATACTTTTTTCATAAATTATGCAAAAACAAACAAACAAACAAAACAAAAAAAAAAAAAAAATTTAAATACTTGGCAAAATACTACACACAAACACACACTCTCATAAATATTTGTACATAAATTGTCCATAAAAATATTTTTAAATACTTGGCAAAATACTACAAGCAAGCACACAAATATTTTTTCATAAATTATGCATCAAATAGGTTTAAATACTTAGCAAAATACTACACACACAAACATACTCGTACAAATATTTGTACATAAATTGTCCATAAAAATATTTAAAAATGCTTGGCAAAATAATACACTGTTTACACACACAAACACACGCTCATATAAATATTTTTTCATAAATTATGCATACAAATATTTACCAAAATACTTCAAATATGCATACAAATATTTTTTTCATAAATTATGCATAAAATTGTTTTTAAATACTTGGCAAAATACTACAAGCATGCACACAAATATTTTTTCATAAATTATGCAGCAAATATTTTAAAATACTTGGCAAAATACTACACACACAAAAATACAAATTGTCCATAAAACATGCTTGGCAAAATACTACACTATTTACACACACAAACACACACTTAGATAAGTATTTTTTCATAAATTATGCATTAAAGATTTTAAAATACTAGGCAAAATACTAAAAACATGCACACTTTTTTTAATAATTATGCATACAAATATTTTTTAAAACTTGGCAAAAAACTACAAACACGCACACATTTTTTTTCATGAGTTAAGCATAAAATATTTTTAAATACTTGGCAAAATACTACACACACAAACACACACACTCACAGAAATATTTGTACATAAATTGTCCAGAAAAATATTTTTAAATACTTGGCAAAATACTACACTGTTTACACACTCATAAATATTTTTTCATATATTATGCATACAAATATTTAGCAAAACACTACAAATATCCATACAAATATTTTTCCAAAAATTATGCATAAAATATTTTTAAATACTTGGCAAAATACTACTACACACAAACACACACTCACAGAAATATTTTTACATAAATTGTGCATACAATTATTTTTAAATACTTGGTGAAATAATACAAACATGCACAAACATTTTTTCAGAAATTATGCATAAAATATTTTAAAATACTTGGCAAAATTCTACACACACAAATACACACTTGCATAAATATTTTTTAACAAATTATGCATAAAAATATTTCAAATTCTTGGCAAAATACTACAAACACACAAATACTTTATTCATAAGTTATGCATTAAATATTGTAAAATACTACAAACACGCACACGTTTTTTTCATGAGTTAAGCATAAAATATTTTTAAATACTTAGCAAAATACTACTCACACAAACATGCACACAAATGTTTTTCATGAACTATGCATTCAAATATTTTAAAATACTTATCACTATTAACTATTAGCATATTGTCTGCTTATTATCACTTAATAGACACAAATTAATGCTTTATTCTACATCCCTTAACCCGACCCCATACCTAAACTTAACAACTTACTAACTATTAATAAACTACAAATTAGGAGTTCACGGAGTAAAAACTCTTAGTTAAGAGTGAATACGTGTTCCCCAATCTAAAGTGTTACCCTATTTTACATTACAGTAATTTTGTCACAGTTTGACCTTTTTGCTCAAATGGTCAAATACGACCCATTACTTAACAGTTTAGCAATGATCACAATCCACTCAAACGCAGATGGTTAAAATCAAATCCCACCCTTCGTTATTCATAACACTGTTTCACATCTATGCATGTTTGTGCACGTGATTCAGAGCTCAGTCTGAATGAACATCATCTACAGACACCACAAACCAGGAAAAAAATTATCTCTCTTGGAAACTACAGGAGGTTAAAATGACAAAGTTTATCAACAGGATCTGGGAAACAAGTAGTGGTGCATGATGGGTAATAAAACCCTAAACTCTGACAACCTTCCATTTCACAGCATAATGGAACATTCTTGAGCTCTGAGCTGCGGTGGCAGCATCTACAAACACACACACACACACACACACACACACACACAGGGTTTCTCCTTCTAACCCTCTGTAGCCAAAACCACTGTATGCTGATTGGCTGTCTCTGATTGGACACAGATGTGGTGGGAGATTAGTGTAATTGGCTGCTTTTCCTCGCCGGCGCGGTAATAAGGGCTTCTAACGCTTAACCCCGCCTCCACACAGAAACCCTGCCAGAGCCGGACACAGAGAGTCGCCAGCCATCACATTTATTACAAGAAACGACAAAAACAACTGAAACTTAAGAGAACGACTCATGATGATAAAACACTACGTCAAACATCTGGCTGAAATACACACACCCTTGACTGGCTCAGACCGAAGTGAGAAATTGTCATCATTTTTGTTGTTCCAAAACTCTGTGACTTACTTTCAAACTGCAGAAACACAAGCAGTCAATGTCTGAAGAACGTATAATAGATTACTATAAACAATGGCTATTGTAACAGATTTTTTTTTTGACATTTCTAAATTCCCATGCATTAAAAAACATTTTAAAAAGCCAAAAATTATGGACATTTAGCCAGAAACTCCCTTTACTGTAATACATCTGGAATAGAAATGCAAAACGATTATTTGCGATTAATCGATTAAAAAAAATACAAATGTATGTATACATACTTTATGTGTGTGTGTACTGTGTATTATTATGTATATATAAATACACACACACACACACACACACACTCGTATATATTTATATGTAAAATATTTATATTTATATATAATATAAATTATATAATTATAAGTTTTTACATACAAATACATACAATACATATACAATACTGTATGATTTTCAGATCCATCTTTTCACACTGAGGACAACTGAAGGACTCATATACAACTATTACAGAAGGTTCAAACACTCACTGATCCTTTAAAACTATCCATTATAAGCTGGGGTGTAAACTTTTGAACAGAATGAAGTTGTGTGCATTTTTCTTATTTTGCCTAAATATCATATTTTTTTCATTTAGTACTGCCCTTCAGAAGCTATAGAAGATACCTGCATGATTCCAAGAAGACAAAATTAGTTAAAATTTACCATGATCTTCAAATTCAAAAAGTTTTCTTAATGCATGTTTTTTCCTTCTGGAGCATCAGTGAGTGTTTGAACCTTCTGTAATAGCTGCATATGAGTCCCTCAGTTGTCAAAATATATATATTTTGATTTTAATAAAATCAATTAATTAGAGATGCTTTTGATTATTAACTTTTACTGAAACCATTAAAATGGGATCCAGAAAATGTATAGAAAACACAGAATTTGGTTAAAAAAAAAAAAAAAAAAAAGCATTTCAAAGGGTCCTAAAAATTCACTTTTTGGAAACATTTAATAAATTGCTACTAAATTGTGTGTTGTTTAATATTTTTTAATTGAACCATTTAAATAGAGTGTAGAAAAACTTAAATGGAAAAAAACAGAATCCAGAAAAAAAACCCTATTTGAATTTAAAAAAAAGAAAAAAAAGAAGAGAATTTTGAAAAATATAAAATGGATTTCATAAGGCATAAATATATGAATCAAAAAGCAAGTCTAATTTTATTAGCTGTGAAATTTTTAAATCACATAAATAAACCTTTTTTCCTCTTATTTCTTCATTTCAATTTCATAATTATTATTTCTTACATTTTTTACATTTCATAATTCTAACTTTTCCATTGCACTTGCGTGTTAATATCTCAGATATATAATTCAGATTTTTTTTTAGAATTGTCAGATAAAACGTTACCATTACCTTTTTTTATTGTTTTATTTTGTGGCAGAAATAAACTTCCATAATGTATACTACAAACAAAAGTCAAAAGTTTGGAATTATTCAAATATTCAAAAAATATTATCATAATATTATTTTATAATAAATTATAATATAATTGCCTTTGATTAACATTTAATTAAACAATTAAAATGGGATCCAGATTAATCCAATTTAATAGAAAACACAGAATTTGGTAAAAATAAAAGTGAATTTGAAGAAAAAAAAAATTCATAGGGCCATAAAAAATTCATTTTTGTTAAATTTTTAACAATTTGCTGTTAAATTGTGAAATATTTATGATTATAAATAATTAGACATGCTTTTTTAAATTAATATTTTATCATATTTTGAACCATTAAAACAGTCTAAATAAATTTAAATGGTAAAAAAACCCAGAAACCTTAAAAATTTAAAACACGGATGATATGTAGAGATATTATTCAAAAAGTATGTCTAATTTTTTTAGCTTTAATCGCATAACATTGAATTTTTAAACAAATATTGTTACACTGAATGAAATTGTAACATTATTTCAACCAAATTTTGACATTTTATTCTCCAAAAACATATTCGAAACCTTAAAAGTAGACGCACATTTAATGTGGTTTCTATAGACATGAAATCACTTTTGCAAATTTCTTTTGATGTGGACATCTTAACGTCTTTGACCCATATATATTTAAAAATATTTTAACTCACATACTAATTCAAATGAATGCATATTTGCAATAAAATGAAATATAACTTGACAACTGAGCAATGATTGCAATTCAAACAAATACAGATGGCAATACATTATCCCTAACATTGTTTTGTGTGAACAATCCTGAATTCAGAGGAGAATTAGATCTGATGAGTGTTTAGATATGGGTCAGATGTCCATACGTAAAAGTGGCTCATATCAGATAGCAAAAAGTCTCATCTAATAAGCAATTTGCCGTTTACATGCAAGAAACGGCATCTGATGTGTGCCAGATGTCTGTGGAAAACAAAACTGTATCCATCTGACGGTGTGAATGCAGCCATAAAGACAACGGAAAGACTTGTGAGGTTACGACTGCCATTTTGGGTTTCGTCCCATCACAATCCATCAAGTTTGTGAGCTTCTAAACTCCTTCATGAGAGAGGCGGGTCCTCGAGCATCCATTCATCTTTAGCATATGTGTGTGTGTGCGGAGCTACTGTTGCAGTCCTGCAGGATGTCACAAGTTGGACGTCTCGGCTCTAATGTTCTCCAGATGATAATCGCAACCACACGAAACACATCGAGACTTCAAAGCGCCTAAATATGTCAATATTTGCACAAGCGTGAAACGAAGGAAAGCGAGGCACGAGTTTTCGTTTGCCATGATTAAAGTGCTCAATTATGATTCCTGCGCGAAAAAAGTCAACTATTACAAGGAATCACAAAGAAATCAGATTTCCTTTGAGTCGTATTTTAAAAAACGTGAGGAATGTGTTGAATAATCTGCAGGGAGTAGGCCTTTGGTTTATTTTAAATAAGGGCTGATTGTTTTTATTACATGTGAAACAATGCGAATGAGCGTGTATGTCCTGTGCGCGACGGCAGACGGATCAAAGCCGGTGACACAAAGATACACACACCGTTCGACACGTCCCTGCTGAGCGTGACCTTTGACCCAGGGCTGTAGGACCGTTGGTTAGCATGCAGACGTGACTGCGAAGGGCGGGAAGGCGGGGGAGTCGCCTGCGGCAGGAAGCTTATGCATTCCGCCACATTCCAGAGGTCAAAGGTCACAGTGGAATCCATGTTCACAGAGTGGGGAATGACAACTCCTCCCACTCTCACCTGATTGGTCAGCACAGAGATATACAGGGATGATGTAACGGTGAGAAGTCAAGGTGTAGGTTACGGTGTCCAGGATGAAAAATAACATAAAATAACATGAAATAACATGAAATAAAATAAAATAAAGAAATTGGGGTATTACAAAGTTTACAAAGATTTTTATTTATATAAATCGCAAACATGATAGATAAGCAGGCTGTAACCATAACGTACCTCATAACACAATTTAATTTCACCCTTTGTAACTATGGTTATATAATGTGTATAATGTATAATAACATTTGTTTATAAACAAATAAAAAAAATTGAAAATATTAAATTGAGAAAAATATATAATAATAATAATAATAATAATAATAATAATAATAATAAATAAATAAATAAATAAATATATATAGTTTTAAATAATGTAATAATTTACATTTAAAACTATATATAATATATATTTTATATTATTGTATTATTTAAATTATTGTTTACATTAAATTATTTAAAATGTAATAAAATATAAAATAATTAAGTAATTTAAATGTAAAACTATATATATATATATATATATATATATATATATATATATATATATATATATTTATTTGATTCAAAGTCAGTTAAAACAGTATAATTTTGTGATTTTTTTAAAATTGAAATATTTACAATAACTATTTATTTAGATTTATTTTATTTTAAAATGTTATTTATTCCTGTGATTTTAAAGCTGATCTTTTGCATCATTACTTCAGTTACTTGATCCTTCAGAAATCATTCTAACATTGATTTGCTGCTCAGAAAACATTATTATGTTGAAAACAGCTGAGTAAAATTTCTTTCAAAGTTCACAAGACCTGCATTTATCTGAAATGGAACTTTTTTGGTAAAATTATAAATGTGTTTGTCATCACTTTTCATTAATTTAAAGCATCCTTGCTAAATAAAAGTATTAATATCTAACATTTTTGAGTTATGATGCTGAAAATGTAGCTTTTAAATTACATTTTAAAATATATTTAAATAGTAATTAATTAATTAATAATTTTAAACTGTTTTTGCTGTACTTTGGATCAAATAAATCCAGGCTTGGTAAGAAGAAGAGACTTCTCTAAAAGACATTGAAAAAAAAATCTTACAGTTCAAAAACTATATATATATTTAAAACGGTTGAGTAAATATTTTGTCAGGATCCTTTGATTAATAATGTATGTTTACTTAGCCGTATGGGACTTTCAGTTTTAAAATATGACGTGAGGAAATTCAAAAGATGTGTTCATTAAATGATGTGTTTTACTTAAGCATTTTATTATTTATTAATAGCAACCAAATAAGATACACAGAAAGACTTCCTCTTCTAGCCAGTGGAAATGTTTAAGGGTCCAAAAGAGTTCGGTTTTTACAAGGTGGGTTAGATTACGCTAGACATCGTCCCTAAAATCTTCATGACCATCACTGCTAAACCGCAGAACCTGAGCTCAACATTTACTCGTGCCAATGAAACGACACAAAACCTCTCCCCACTAAAACCAACATTCCCAGCACAAGATGATATTAGAGGGTTATGGGATTTCAAACGCTGTGGATTATGAAAGCGGGCATTAACCTGAAGTGAGCAAGGACGTTTCTAGACACTGACGAACCGTGACAGAGAGTATTACATCCTCTGATTTAAACAGTCCGAGCAGAACTAATTTCAGAAAGATTACCCAGAGAGACTCAAAAGCTCTTCACTATTACATTCAATCAGCTTTTTTTTTCTTTTTTTCTTTTTTTAAGTAAAGCCCATGAAATGTAACTTTTTACTATTGTACAAAATTAAAATGTAAATTATATATACTGTCTGACATGCTTAATCCAACACACCTGAAGTACTCGTAAACAAAGTCTGGTTTGATGTGCAGTTACATTTCCGACTTAGAGAAAAAGAGGGGAACCGAGAACTCATGCCAGACTCATTCAACATTTTAACTGAAGAAAATGGTCTCAAGTATGGCACAATGAGCTTTAACTTGTTTATCAGGCGGCTTTGCGTATATCCACTTCTAATACCCTTCGATGTGCATCATTCAGTGTCCTGCATTGGCCAAAATCATGACTCTCTTTGAAATATGTTTGATGATTGCGGCTGATGCGCCCGCTCTGTCTCCCGCATCTGAGATGCTGCTTTTCACACGCGAGAGCACGCCAGGGAAGGAGAGCGAGTGGAAAACGTACTAATTATTATTGATTACTGATTTAAATCATTTTATAATAACGAAAACAATACCTTAAACCAGAGGTGGGCGAACTACGGCTCGCCAGGCGTTTTCATCCGGCCCGTGAGGCAATTGGAATAAACTGGCTAATTTGACACAATATCAGTAAAATCCAATAGATGTCGCATTTAGTGTGGTATATAGCGGCTTTCGCTTTTTTACGCTTCGTTAAACATAAGCGCCTAGTCATTCTTGACAGCATCCAAACCGCACAGCTCAGATACAAAATAAAAAGTCAAAATATACACCCTGTAAAACTGGCACATTTGCTGCTGTTTTTAAAAAATGTGAAAGGGTTCCATTTGTTTAACAACAGATTGGTGACGAATATGAAAGGCAAGTGAGTTTGCATTGCGCATTTACCGTTTAACGTTCAGTTTCTCTTTTAAATTAGGCTAGGCGTTTATAATAAATGTTTATAGTGAACGCCACTATAATTTGTGCTTGTTTTTTACTTACAGTGTCAGTCAAATGTTTTTGAATTGTTCCTAGCCTGTTTGTATTTGAGTTCCATGAAATGACGCATATAAGAACATTCGGTTGCAGTTAGAGACTATTTTTTACAGCGGAAGGCTTAATAATTTTACTTAATGAAAACATGAATACATATTTTTTATATTTGCATTGTGTGGTAACCGTTTTATAAAAGCAATAAGGTACTCGAGGCCTTGCTGTTTAACGTTAACAGCACGGCCTCTCGTACCTTATTGCTTACATATAATACTTTTGGAATCTGTGATACTTTTTTTCCAGTATTCTTTGATCAATAAAAGGTTAGAAAGAATAGCATTTATTTAAAATAGAAAAGTTTCCTACCATTATACACTACTGTTCAAAAGTGTGAGATCAGTACATTTTTCTTTTTCCTTTTTTTCTTTTCTATTAATACTTTTGTTCACCAATAAAAAGTGATAGCATATATTTACATGGTTAGAAAAGACTTATATTTTGAACAGATGCTTCTCTTTTTAACTTGTCTTCAAAGAATCCTGAAAAAAAAGAATTCCAACTCCAACGGTTTCCAGCATTGATCATTGTATAAATAAATCATCATATTAGAATAATTTCTGAAGGATCATGTGACACTTAAGATTGGAATAACAGCTGATGAAAATTCAGCTTTGCATCACAGGAATAAATTATATTTTTAAAGTATATTACAATAAAATCATTATTTTATATTGTAATAACATTTAGCAATATTGTACTGTATTTTTGATCAAATAAATGCAGCTTTGATTAGCATAAGAGACTTCTTTAAAAAACATTAAAATCTTACTGATCGCAAACTTTTGAGCAGCAGTGTAATACATATATTTTTAGTATATATTTAATAAAAAGCAAGAAAATAAAATCCTTGAAATTTGGATTAAAAATGGTGAACATTTCACTGGAAACATCTGTAAATAATTCAAACGGCTAATTTCAAGTAATTCCTAGAAAAGTGGTTTTACTTGAACCCAAGTATTTAAACTAGTCCATAAATTGTCTATACACCCAGAAAGAACTATGAAAGCGGTATTATTTACAGTATCTAGCTGATTTCTCGTGCTGTGATTGGCTGGTCGTTTGATCCAATCTCTGCAGGCATTACTGAGGGTTTGTTCACATTTCACATGAACATGATTCGGTAAAACAGAAACTTAAACTCATGCTTTGATTTCGCTTTTCAGACAAACAAACAAATCAACGGATACAATGCGGATACACCAAAAAAAAAAAAACAGATATTTGCAGGCCGTCCGAACAAAGCCAGAGCGTCCCGTGTGAGATCTGTGATTCTAAACTTAGCGTCCACCGGACAGAGAAAGCTCTTTGTTAGCATGACTATTGCAGGATGACTGAAGCAGTCACCTCTGGTATTAACGTGACCCTTTTCCTGTTCATGGCTCTGTGTCACGACATTCCGGATGATGAGGCGGAATTCCAAGAGGGAAAGTGACACAGGAATTCCTGCGCCGCTAGCGGGTGGAATGAGGAAGACAATGAACCATCAGTCAAAGAGCCGAACACTTGGCATGCGACCGTGAACAGAGAGAGAGAGAGAGACTGGATGACTTTCAATCGAAGCATAACTGTATACACACACACACACACACACACACAGACACAGAAAAGATTTCCAAAGAAAAAGAGGGGCTGAGAATCAGGGTTCCCACACCTTTTTACCAACAAATTTCCATGTTTTTTTCCAGCTGTTATCTAAAACTACATGAAAAAGCATTTTTGTTCATTGAGATGTAGCTGAATTCAAATAAAATATAAGTAATGGATTAAAAACCTTAAGCAATATTTCTAATTTTCTAACTATATGAAAAATTCTGTGTGTGTGTGTGCACATATATATGTTTTTTAATGTTTTTTTTTTTTTAAAGAAGTCTCTTCTGCTCACCAAGCCTGCACAGAAAAATTCTGAAATATGTTTACTATTTAAAATGACTGTGTTCTATATATTAAATTTAATTAAATAATTAAATAATTTATTTCTGCGATCAAATTTACATTTTCAGCATCATTACTTCAGAAATAATTCCAATATGATGATTTGCTTTTCAAAAAAACATTTATTATTATTAACAATATTTAAAACAGTTGAGTACATTTTCCCAGGATTCTTTGATGAATAGAACAATCCAAAGATCAGCATTTATCTGAAATAAAAAGCTTTTGTAACATTATACACTATACCTTTCAAAAGCTTGGAGTCAATATCTATATTATAGAAATTAATACTTTTATTTAGCAGAGATGCTTTAAATTGATCAAAAGTGATGACAAAGACATTTATAATGTTACAAAAGGTTTCAATTTCAGATAAATGCTGTTCCTCTGAACTTTCTATTCAAAGAAACCTAAAAAAAATGACTGTTTTCAACAATAATAATAATAATAATAATAATAATAATAAATGTTAATTAGAATATTAGAAGGATTTCAGAAGGGTCATGTGACTTGAGTAATGATGCTAAAAATTCAGCTTTTAAATCACAGGAATAAATTACATTTTAAAATACATTTGAAGAGAAAAACATTATTTTAAATAGTAAAATATTTACAAATTTGACTGTTTTCCTGTACTTTGGATCAAATAAATGCAGGCTTGGTTAGCAGAAGAGACTTCTTTAAAAACACACAAAAAAATCTTACTGTTTAAAAACTTTTGGCTTGTAGTGCATATATTTATATAACAACATAATTACTTTTTAACTTCAAGTTTAAGTACTAAAATTGCTCAAACTAAACAGAACAGAATAGGCAAACAGAAAACAGAATATATAGAACATTTCTAGTCAAATAGTTTTTCAATGAGCATGACTAGGAACAAAAATCTATATTTACTCTTGATTTTTAATTTCCATTTAAAATTGTAAGTTTAAGTTTAAGTTTAAATGAAGTAAAGATTAGTTCAAAAACTTACAGATAATTTACTCACCCCCTCGTCATGCAAAATGTTAATGCCTTTCTTTCTTCAGTCGTAAAGAAATTATGTTTTTTGAAGAAAACATTTCAGGTATTTTCTCCATATAGTGGACTTCTATGGTGCCAGCGAGTTTGAACTTCTAAAATGCAGTTTAAATGCAACTTCAAAAGGTTCTAAGCCAAGGAAGAGGGGTCTTATCTAGTGAAACTATCTGTAATTTTCTTAAATTAATATTTATACACTTTTTAACCACAAATGCTCAGTGACATGCACTCTGTCGAAAAAACATTGAACTAATCCTTTCAATGTGGAATAAGTCCTCAAATCACACTTTAAACCCCAAAAGAAAGTTGCAGAACACAAACTTTCAACCTGAAGTCAGACAGTAAGCCGTGTGTTGTGTTTACATCAGCATGAGCTTTATGTTCTTCTGGACCTGTTCGCAGTGTGTGTGTGTGTGTGTGTGTGTGTGTGTGTGTGTGTGTGTGTGTGTGTGTGTGTGTGTGTGTGTGTGTGTGTGTGTGTGTGTGTGTGTGTGTGTGTTGGTCTGGTTGCCGGGTGACGCGGGTTCGAGTCTCTTAGCATTTTACGATGGGACAGACATCATGGCTCTCTCAGGCCCAATTAGGTAAAGAGTCGGCGCATGATCTCACACACAACCACAGCACTCAGATGCAAGCTCCTCAACTGAGAAACAAAAAGTGCATTACAGCATTTTTAGATTTAGAATCATCATAATTCTTCTAAAATTACTAACACATTGTTATGCTGCTACTGTGCTGTGAGTGGTTGCTAAGGCGTTGCTATGCAGTTGCTCGGCTGTTTTGATAGATCACAAGGGAGTTGCTATGTGGTTGCTAGCTTCTTCTGATTGTCACCATGAAGTGCAATGCAGTTACTAGGCTGTTCTGGTTTGTCACCAGGCAGTTGCTATGCAGTTGCTAGGCTGTTCTGGTTGGTTACCAGGGAGTTACTGGGCTGTTCTGGTTTGTCACCAGGGAGTTGCTATGCAGTTACTAGGCTGTTCTGGTTTGTCACCAGGCAGTTGCTAGGCTGTTCTGGTTGGTTACCAGGGAGTTACTGGGCTGTTCTGGTTTGTCACCAGGTAGTTGCTATGCAGTTACTAGGCTGTTCTGGTTTGTCACCAGGCAGTTGCTATGCAGTTGCTAAGCTGTTCTGGTTGGTTACCAGGGAGTTACTGGGCTGTTCTGTTTGGTCACCAGGGAGTTGCTATGCAGTTACTAGGCTGTTCTGGTTTGTCACCAGGCAGTTGCTAGGCTGTTCTGGTTGTCACCAGAAATTTGCCATGATGTCACCAGGCAGTTGCTAGGCTGTTCTGGTTAGCTAACAGGGAGTTGCTGGGCTGTTTTGGTTGGTCACCAGGGAGTTGCTATGCAGTTACTAGTTTGTCACCAGGCAGTTGCTAGGCTGTTCTGGTTTGTCACCAGGCTGTTGCTAGGCTATTCTGTTTGTCACCAGGCAGTTGCTAGGCTGTTCTGGTTTGTCACCAGGCTGTTGCTAGGCTATTCTGTTTGTCACCAGACAGTTGCTATGATGTCACCAGGCACTTGCTAGGCTGTTCTGTTTAGCTACCAAGGAGTTGCTGGGCTGTTCTGGTTGGTCACCAGGGAGTTGCTATGCAGTTACTAGGTTGTCCTGGTTTGTCACTAGGCTGTTGCTAGGCTATTCTGGTTGTCACCAGGAAGTTGCTATGCAGTTACTAGGCTATTCTGATTGTCACCAGAAAGTTGTCATGATGTCACCAGGCAGTTGCTAGGCTGTTCTGGTTGGCTACCAGGGAGTTGCTAGGCTGTTCCGGTTAGTCACCAGGGAGTTGTTATGCAGCTGCTACGCTGTTCTGGTTTTTACCAGAAAGTAGCTATGATGTCACCAGGCAGTTGCTAGGAAGTTGTTGGGCTGTTCTGGTTGGTCACCAAGAGTTGCTAAGAAATTGCTTAGTAAATACACAAGACACATGATTAAAGCACATTCTCACTATGAGTAACAGTACTAGCGATGCACTAATTAGACATTGTAAATCTCTCTCTCACACACACATTTTAAAATAGTTGTATTTTATCTCTAAAGCAATGGATTTTGTAACACGACACGTCATACAGTCCCTTGAATCGGCCAACAAGCATCCGCCCACAAATTCCACAACTCCCAAAAGATTAATCTGCATCCAAGATTCCCTTACTGACCTCCTCATTCCAGCGTTATGACAGAGAGCGAGCGAGGGAGCAGGTAAGAGCTCTGCGTGTGTGTGTGTGTGTGTGTGGCTGACAATCACAGGAAAGGGAGGGGTGTCTGACCTCCTCATTGTTCTGAGTCAGATCTGCTGGGGTCTCTCTCGCTTTCTCTCTGCTCCTGTCGGGCCGCACGTAGCTCAGGGGAGCGAGCGCTCAGTGTCTGGCCCGCTGGAGGCCTTTTGTTCTGCAGGAACTAGACACGTCTACAGCATCTGACCCATCACAGACGGACCACTGTTCTCAAACACACACACACACACACACACACACAGTATGTAGACGCATATGAGTCAAAACATATGACGCAAAAACCATGAAATCTGTGTTTTCACCAGAAATACAAAAAGAGGTGACACACACACACACACACACACACACACATTTGATCAACAGTATACACTATGAGTCAAAAGTTTTTTAATGTTTTTTTTTTTTTTTTTAAAGTCTCTTCTGCCGTCCAAGCCTGCATTTATTTGATCAAAAGTACAGCAAAACAGTAAAATTGTGAACTATTTTTACTGTTTAAAATAACTGGTTTCTATTTGAAATGTGAAATTTTAAAATATAATTTATTCCAGTGATTTCAAAGCTGAATATTAGCATCATTACTCCAGTCATGTGCTCCTTCAGAAATCATTCTAATATTTTTATTTGATTCTCAAAAAACATTTATTATTATTAATATGTTGAAAACAGCCAAGTAGATTTTTTTCAGGCTTCTTTGATGAATAAAAACGTTCAGAAGAACAGCATTTATCTGAAATCCTCAAAAGCAAGGTTTAGTCAGATTTACCAGTAATATTCTCATTTGTCAACACTACCTACATATATTAGTCAACGTTAACTAACATTGAAAAATACTCCTACAGCATTAAATAATCTTAATGTTAATTTCAACATTTGGTAATGACTTCTTCTTAAAACCAAAAAGTGCATAAACATCAGTTAATGCTGTTAAAGTATATATTCCTTATTGTTAGTCTGTGAGAAGTGTTACCGATTTAACTTCAGGGTCAAAGTACAGTTAATTAAACACACACACACACACACACACACACACACACACACACACACACACACCTCCATCAGGACGGAAACAGACAGACTGACTCTGACCTTATTGGAAATGAAGCCTATTTTGTGGGAATAATGGGACGAGCGAACGTGATAAAACACACACACACACACACACACACACACACGTGGTGTATCACTTCCTTATGTTCTGTATTAAAGACAATAAAAGTTTACAGTGCACAGAAACATCCGCTCACAATAACACACACACAACAAACAAACAGAACAACACACAATATAAACACACCAACCAAACACTCAGATAAAGTGTGTGTGTTTGTGCCACAGGGCATGTGAATCTGGCAGGATATTGTGGATCAGGTGACAAACAATAGAGCTACAAAAATCACTTACCTGACACACACACACACACACACACACACACACACACACACACACACACACACACGTACGCACATAAGAGGTCAGTGAGGTCTTGGATTAGAGATGGAGACTGGATATGTGTGTGCTAACTAAAAGAAATTATTCATGCCAACAATTATTTCACACGACTGACAGAAGAAGATTCTTCAACTCAAAATCATTATAAACACCTGTCAGTCTAATATGCAAATGAGCTCTGCTGTGATTGGCTGAGCTCATGCTGATGTCAGGACCCTTTTCACAGTCTGTGATAATGATTCGCCATAATAAATATTACCATAAACAGCTTTTTAAACATGTAATGTACATGTAAGATTTTTGGGTAACACTTTACAATATTCATCATTAGTTAACATTAGTTAACTATATTAGTTAACAATAACTAATAGTGAACTGCACTTATACAGCATTTATTAATCTTTGTTAATGTTAATTATATTATTTACTAATACATTATTGAAATCTTGTTAACATTAGTTAATGCACTGTGAACTAACATGAATAAACATTGAACAACTCTATTTTAAAATCGGTATTCAAAAATCCTGAAAAATAAAATGTTTCTGCAAAAATAATCAGCAGCACAACTGTTTTCAAAATTGATAATAAGAAATGTTATGAAATTAGAATGATTTCTGAAGGATCATGTGACTAAAGACTGGAGTAATGATGCTGAAAATTCAGCTTTGATCGAAAGAATAAATTACATTTTACACTGTATTCACATAGAAAGCAGCTTTTTTAAACTGTAAAAACACGACACAATTTTACTGCATTTTTAAATCAAATAAAAACAGCCTTGGTGAGCAGAAAAGATTTTTGATAATCGGTATCAGTAAAATCCAATATCGGTCGACCTCTACTACGCTTTGAGATCTTTCTCCCGCCTCTCAGTATATTTTTTCCTCTTTTCTAAATGTCATGGAAATACAATAGCCTTTTGTCTTTAATCTTTGCTTTTAGAAAAGACAGAAACACAAAAATAATATTTGCTATGGTTTCCCCATTTACCTCAACTATTGAAGTTTACTCAACTATAATTTTCTATAATGTTCTAAACCCCAAAACTGTACAAAGTGTTCATTTTAGCATCTAACAGTCTGCACATTTGCCTTTAACGTGTTTAAATAAATAGACGTACATAAAATCACAGAGAACAAGGGGAAAGACAACAGATCACTTGAGTAAGAACAATGGCTGGCATCACACACACTCCACCCTGTCTGCCAGCAACGCGTCCAGACGCTGCCGCAGATATGACCTTCTGAACCGCCACTGCCACGCTAACAACATCCTGCTGGGTGGATCGAAAAACTCACTGGCAGCCAGACACACCAGAAGGAAAAAAAGATAGATAGAAAGACAGAAATCTATGCCACATGACAGTTATATATTGGTGATGACTTTATGAAATCACTAGATGGCGCCACTCAACTAACCAAAAAGCAGGACATTAAAAAGTATTTTTAAATACATGTCCACATATTATGTTATTTGTATATTTTGTATATGTTATTTTGGTACATCAAGTTAGTAACTAAATGAATATGAAAAATACTGCCTTGGCAACTGGCTGAAATCAATTTTTGATTTATTTTAACTAACATTTTTAGACGGCTTTTAGTGAAGCATAATAACCCTGGTCAACAGTGCTGCCACATCATAACTTCTTTAAATTCTGATAAACGCGAAGCTGAAGTTGCTACAGCAGTTCGTAAATATGTGAATATTAAAATTCAGACTTATTTGCATAGTGTCTAGCTAAACTCATTCCTAAAATTCGCCTTAAAATTAATAATCAATGCACATTTAGAAACCGCTGTAGTATCATACTGATGAAAAATTGTATTAAACCACTCTATTCTGTATCTCTGAACAACAGGTTACAGACAAACTCAGTTTAGCTTGAATTGTACTGGCACAATAACACTAACTCAGAAGGCCAGCATAATATTCTATAATTATCAGTGTAAACCGCACAATCCTGAGCAGAAATGACCATCCAACACGAACCGGATCCAGTAATATCAGTCACACTGTTCATATCATCACTTCACCACTAGATGTCAGTGTTGGATCAGTTAAAATAAAACTCGTTCCAGCATTTCTCCATCAGAGGGCGATCTTCTACACACACCAATGGCATTCAGCAGAATATATATTTTCTTCAAATCTTTTTTTCCTTATTGCAGACAGACTCCAGAAGGATTAAGCATGAGACAAAGCTCAATCTAGTTTCTTACCGGCAGGCTGGGCAGGAATTTCTCCATGTTGTCCAGGTCGATACCATCATCATCGTCGAATTTGCCCTTTATCATCCTGTAAACAGTCAGACATGACAAGTTTTAGCATAATGTGTTTTTTTTTTTGAGCAAAAATTTGGAACAATTTGGTGCAGTTGCTGATATTTATATGTGACCCTTCACCACAAAACCAGTTTCAAGCAGCATGGGTATATTTGTAGCAATAGGCAAAAACACATTTTACGAATATTTTTCTTTTAAGACAAAAATCATTAGGATATTAAGTAAAGACCATTCTCCATGAAGACATTTTGTAAAGTTCCTACTGTAACAATTTTTGATTAGTAATATGCATTGCTAAGAACTTCATTTGGACAACTTTAAAGGCGATTTTCTCAATATTTCGTTTTTTTGGCACCCTCAGATTTCAAATAGTTGTATCCTGGCCAAATATTGTCCTATCGTACTTTCAGATGATGTACAAATCTCAATAAAAAAAGGCACTTATGACCGCTTTTGTAGTTTATGGTCACATATAGACAAAAGGTGATGAGATTCTGATGCTTACATTGTAAATCAGTGAGATCTTTATGACAATACAACAGATACTGACATAAAATGCTATAAATATCAGTCATCACTCTATACCTCCAATAATATGTCTTAGTAAGATGAGATTTAAATGATCCAAAGATATAATGCAATGTAATCCAATGATGACTGAGAGATAAAAATAAATAAACACTCTGCAAACACTCAGCCTGATGATCAGATTTGAAAATCACATTTTAATACTTTTTCTAAAAACGTGTGTATGGATAATCAACTTTAGGCCAGTAAGTGTTCATACTGAAATATTACTAATAATATATGTTTATAAAAAATATTAGATTTGACAGCAAAAAGACACATGAAGCACAGGCCTTTTACTTGCTGAAAGTATGAACTATCAATAAGTTTTTTTTTTTTAATCACGTTGATCATGTAGAGGCCTTAGAAATGTATATCAAATACGACACAGTAGTCTTTCGCTCAAATTCGCTCAATGCAGCCGCATTTTTCATTCATCCAGTAGAGGGCAGTAGGGAGCCGAGCGCCACATAAACACACAGCCACACCCCATTACAGCTCAACAATACTGAGCACTGAAAACTCCCTTATGTGCAGATTTACATTTAAATGTACCTCAAATTAAAGTGTGAGAATAAAAACACTTGTATAAAAACATTCAGTGCATTACTGTGAAGTGCTTCAGACTGTGTGTCTGATCTGAGGTCAGTGTTATTGAAGGTATTGTCTGTCATACCCCTCTCGGTCGATGTGTGGGAGGTGTTTTGGTGTCCCCCTGTACGGCCTTCTGTGAAACTGTGAGAAATCCAGTTTCTCCGGCTGCATGTCCCACGTAGCACCTCTGTGAACACAAACATAGAACTATTATACATAGATATTCTTAACTACTGTATATTTACACTTAAACTAAAGACCTAAAGTCGCATTTTACCCTAAAAATAAAAAGTTTTTTTTACATGCATTGTGACAAGCTCATACAAAGCCATTTCTCCCTGTTCTAGGACTGTTAAACTAATCTGCTGAAACTCTAGACATACTGATATGCTTAAGTCTCTGTGGAGACGCTAATTAGCTCAGGCACTTTTTCTTTTTCTTCTTAAAATCCGCTGACAAACTCAGAGCTTGTTTTGAAAGGCGATATGGAGCTCTGAACGGATTATAGTGGCACAACTCTGAATTAAGGTGCTTGCAACCTGCAAACTAAACTGAAAAATCTAGAGAAAACTAATATAAACAGCTTATGAAATCTGTAAAGGTTTGTGGGCAATTTTTTTATTCTAAAGAAATTGCATGCATTAAACAAAAGCATGCATTAAACTGCATTCTGTTTAAAATAAAGCTGTTCTTTTGAACTTTCTATTCATCAAGGAATCCTGAAAAAATAAAATGTATCATTGTTTCCACAAAAATATTGGGCAGCACAGGTGTTTTCAACATTGCTAATAATCTGAAATTTCTTGAGAGGCAAATCAGCATAATAAAATGATTTCTGAATTATGTGACACTGAAGACTGAAGTAATGATGCTGAAAATTTAGCATTGCATCATAGGAATAAATTACATTTTAACATAGATTCACATAGTAAACATCTATTTTGAATTGCAAAAATATTTGACAATTTTAGAGTGTTTTTCTAATCATGTAAATGCAAACTGGTGATCAGAAGAGACTTCTTCCAAAAACTAAATCTGAAACTTTAAAACCGTGGCTCATAGAGAGTTTTGACTTGATGCTGACTTTAGCACTGATGTTTACACACAGCTCAAGTCTAATAGAAGAAGAACTAGCCTCCAGTGTGTGTGAGAGGAAGAGAGAGGCCTGAAGGTGATGGCCTCATTAATTAAATTTAGCCTGTGACGGGGTTTAAATTAGACTGTGAGTCAGCAGCACTAAAAGCACAAGCAGAAAAAACAGAGCGGATGAAAATATTCACTGACCGCTGAAAATATGAACACATATCAACAGTCTGGATCAACTAATCAAAGACCGTTTTGCTTGATTGATCCAAGAAATATGTGACCCTGGACCACAAAACTAGTCTTAACTATATTTGCAACAATAGACAAAAATACATTGCATAGGTCAAAATCTCAGATTTTTTTATGCCAAAAAATCATTAGGATATTAAGTATCGTCTTCCATGAAGATATTTAGTAAATTTCCTACCGTAAATAAATCAAAACTTAATATTTGATTAGTAGTATGCGTTGCCAAATATTGTCTTATCCTAACAAACCATACATCAATGGAAAGCTTATTTATGTATATGCATGCTGCATAAATCTTAATTTCGAAAAATTGACACTTATGTTTTGTGATCCAGTGTCACATATAGTCTTTATTTAATTGAATCATCACTAAGTCATTTCATATCGATATGTTTGGATTTATTTCAACTATTCATGCAGCCCTGCTATTATATGTTATTATTGGTGGTATGTGTGCGAATCTCACCCATGACAGTCTAGGTTTGCAGCCCAAATGTCCGTCCCCAGAACGTCGAAAGAACAGTCTCTGTTTCCATTCTAAAACACACATTGCGAAAGTTTAAAAACATTGAAAAAAAAATCCTGATGACATCAGGTGAGATGTATGTATATATATATATATATATATATATATATATATATATATATATATATATTTTAATGTTTTTTAAAGAAGTTTCTTATGCTTAGCAAGGCTGTTTTCACTTCTCATCAAAAATACTGAATTGAATACTGTGAAATATTATTACAATGTAAATCAATGTTTTTCTTTATTAATACACATTACAATTTAATTTATATATGTAATTAAAGTTGAATTTCCAGAATCATTACTCCAGGCGTCAGTCTCACATGATCCTTCAAAAATCATTCTAATGATTTATTATCAGTGCTGAAAACAATTTTTTTTTTGGAACCTGTCATACTTTTTTAATAAAAGGTTAAAAAAAAAGAACAGCATTTATTTAAAACAGAAAGATTTTCTAACAATATCCACTACTGTTCAAAAGTTTGGGGTCAGTACATTTTTATTCTTTCTTTTTTCGAAAGAAATTAAAACTTTTATTCTTCAAGGATGTTAAATTAATAAAAAGTGATAGCATATATTTACATTGTTAGGTTTGTTTTGAATAAATTACATTAGAAAAGGTTTGTTTTGAATAAATGCTGTTCTTTTTAACTTGTTATTCATCAAAGAATCCTGAAAAAAAAAAAAAAAAAAAAATCACAGGTTGCAAAAAAAATATTTGGCAGCACAACTGTTTCCAACATTGATAATTCTACTAATAAATCAGAATTTTAGAATGATTTCTGAAGGATCATGTGATATATATACACATATACATATACATACATATATATACATTATATATATATATATATATATATATATATATATATATATATATATATATATATATATATATATATATATAAATAAATAAATAAATAAATCTCACCTTTGCTGGGGCTCTGAACTGGTTGTTTCGTCCTCTGCTGCCTGATCTAGAGCCAGAACCGGGTCGAGAACCTGAACTGGGTCTAGAACCGGTGCTGCCATTACTACTGTGCTCCCATTCATCCTAAAAGACACACAAGATTTATTCAGATTCTGGATGTTATGATGGATGGATACATTTACTAAATCATTCAACATCTACAGGCTGTTTAAAAATAAAAAAAAAAAAAAAACTTGTTTAACTAAATTTGTTTTATTGAAAATAAGACTCAAGGATGTTTTATGGCTTTAATAAATGACTTAAATTCATAAAGACCTCTCTGCTCTGTAAACTTTTTTAAGGCCTTAAATTGTGGAGGCACAAATTAACACTTTTTAAGACACTACGACCTGCAGAAACCCTGCAAGACTCCAAAATCAATTTTAAAACACAAAAATAAGCCCAAATAAATCCTTGCAACATGTTACTTTGAGTTTCACATTAACTTAAGAAACTCAGGCCTGGTTTCACAGATAGGGCTTAGCCTAAGCCAGGATTAGGCCATAGTTCAATTAAGACATTTAAGTATTTTTAAAAACGTGCCTTAAAAGAAAACATTACAGGTGTGCATCTTGAGACTAAAAGGCACTGATATATTTTAAGATCAGTCAGTGCAAGTTTCTTTCATTTGAAACAGCTCAGACTTACATTTTAGTCTAGAACTAGGCTTAAGCCTTGCCTGTGAAACTGGAGGTCAATGTTAAAACTAAAATTTGAAAATTAAATATATTCAATAACGAGTAATAAAAAAAAAAAAAAAACTAATGAAAGCACTGAAAAAAATGAAAAGAAATAGCAAACATATGGTGTCGAGTCTGTCAATCAAATGTACCACACACAAATGCTGACAGAGTTAAAACATAGCGAAAGAAAAATATATACAACATGCCGTGCATGTTGAGTATGTCAAATGAGATCAATCAAAACGGGCATCGGTTCATCAGACGCTACTGAGCATGTTCAGCAGCAAAGCACGTGACATCAGCATAGTGAATGTTCACAGGCACGTTCAGTGACCTCATCGCATCACGTGACCGCAGACCACAATGCTGTCACTGTGCCATTCACAATGCTCTCTCACACACTGGAAAACAACACATACTCACACCAGACATGCAGCACACAGTGCATCTAACCTTGTCACGTGTGCCGTCTTTAATAATTAATATAGACACAAATTAAGCATGTGACTGACAGCTTTATTCTGCTCCAGAGTCACTAATGAGGGAACATTCAGAACACAGTGATGCATCAGTATGGATAATCACACATATGAGATATGAACTCAGAATTGCAAGATCTTGTGGTAGAAACAAGCTTCCACAGTATTGTGTAAAGAATGAAAGATATGCAGATCATTTCCTGCTCAATAAAACTCTCGTCAAACTATCAACAGTACTCAGCAGTCGAAGAGTAAACTAACCAGAAACTGACTGACAATCAAGCTAGCAGAGCTAGAAATACTTGCATACAGTGCACTTACAGTTTGTTTTCATATTAACATCAGCATCTAATTGCACTTTGACAAACAGCATGTCATCCAGGCACCTGTGATGTGCCATTTTCAACTATGATTTGGGACGCTCTAACCCTAATCTCACACACTATGCAGGACAGACATTATGTGAACTGGGACCTAGGGCTAGTTTGAAGTTTCTTTTGTTTTTCTGTCTTCATCCATTGCTATACTTGTCTGTAAAGTTTTATGATGACAAACACATCTGTTTCTGAACACCTAGAGTCATTTTCGAACATTTCAACACTAATGATGTCTCTGCACTGGAGGCGACTGCAACAGATGTTTTTACAGCTTCATCAGTTACAATAAGACAAATGACTTGACAAGCCACTTGTGTCTGTTGGGGACAGGGTGTTACAGAAGAGGACCAGACGCACATACACACATACAATACTCACTGGTTTGGATGAGCCCCTGCCCCGTGAGGACGACCAGCTCCCGTCAATCTTATCACTGCAGTCTTCTGTCCACTGAGACACAGAGAGAGGGAGACAGCTTTAGTGTAAATTTTGCTTTGATTTGAATATCACTCAGTAAAACAGAACTACAGTACATCATACTCAACACAGCTTGTGAGGTGTGGGACAGGGTGCGTTTCACCTGTGAGGTGTGCGACGGGGTGTGTTTGGTGCGGGATGGGGTGTTTTTTTAACGCGTGTAGTGTGGGACGGAATGTGTTTCACCTGTGAGGTGTGCTTGGTGTGGAATAGGGTGTTTTTCACCCATGCGGTGTTGGACGGAGTGTGTTTGGTGTGGGACTGGGTGCGTTTCACCTGTGAGGTGTGGGACAGGGTCTGTTTTGTGTGGGACGGGGTCTGTCCTACACTTGTGAGGTGTAGGACAGAGCATGTTTGGTGTGGGGCAGGGTGTGTTTCACCCGTGAGGTGCAGAACAGGGTGTGTTTCACTTGTGAGGCACGGGACGGGGTGTGTTTCACCCATGAGGAGCGGGAAGGAGTGTGTTTGGTGTGGGACTGGGTGCGTTTCACCTGTGAGGTGTGGGACAGGGTCTGTTTTGTGTGGGACGGGGTCTGTCCTACACTTGTGAGGTGTAGGACAGAGCATGTTTGGTGTGGGGCAGGGTGTGTTTCACCCATGAGGTGCAGAACAGGGTGTGTTTCACTTGTGAGGCACGGGACGGGGTGTGTTTCACCCATGAGGAGCGGGAAGGAGTGTGTTTGGTGTGGGACAGAGTGCACTTCACTTGTGAGGTGCAGGACAAAGTGTGTTTTGTGTGGGATGGGGTGTGTTTCACTTGTGAGGTGCAGGACAGAGTGTGTTTGGCGTGGGACAGTGCGGAACAAGGTGTGTTTCACTCGTGAGGAGCAGGAAGGTGTGTGTTTGGTGTGGGATGGGGTGCTTTCACCTGTGAGGTGTGGGACAGGGTCTGTTTGGTGTGGGACGGGGTATGTTTCACTCGTGAGGAGCGGGAAGGAGTGCGTTTGATGTGGGACGGAGTGTGTTTCACTTGTGAGGTGCGGGACAAAGTGTGTTTTGTGTGGGACGGGGTCTGTCCTACACTTGTGAGGTGTAGGACAGACCCCGTCCCACACAAAACACAGTATGTTTGGTGCGGAACAGGGTGTGTTTCACTTGTGAGGCATGGGACGGGGTGTGTTTCACCCATGAGGAGTGGGAAAGAGTGTGTTTGGTGTGGGACAGGGTGCATTTTACTTGTGAGGTGCAGAATGTAGTGTGTTTGGTATGGGACGGGGAGTGTTTCACCTGTGATGTGGACGGCAGAATGTGTTTGGTGTGGGACATGATATGTTTCACTTGTAAGGTGCGGGATGGAGTGTGTTTGGTGTGGGACAGGGTGTGTTTCACCTGTGAAGTGCGGGACGGAGTGTGTTTGTTGTTTGGTGCGGGATAGGTTGTTTTTCACCCATGAGGTGCGAGGAAGGCTGCGTTTTACCAATGAGGTGTGGGACAGGGTGTGTTTCCCCACGTGAGGTGTGGAATGAGGTGTGTTTGGTGTGGGATAGGGTATTTTTCACCCATGAAGTGCGGGACAGGGTGTGTTTCCCTACGTAAGGTGTGGGATGAGGCGTGTTTGGTGCAGGATAGGGTATTTTTCACCCATGTGGTGTAAGACGGGGTGTGTTTCACCCATGAGGTGCGAGACAGGGTATTTTTGGTGCGGGATAAGGTGTTTTTCACCTGTGAGGTGCAGGACGGGGTGTGTTTGGTGCGGGATAGGGTGTGTTCCAATTGTGAGGTGCGGAATGGAGTGTGTTTGGTGTGGGATAGGGTATTTTTTACCTATGAGGTGCAGGACAAGGGTTTGTTTCACCCGTGAGGTGGAGGGCAGAATGTGTTTGGTGTGTAACAGGGTGTGTTTGGTGTAGGATAGGGTGTTTTTCACCAGTGAGGTGCAGGATGGGGTGTGTTTTACCTATGAGGTGCAGAACGGGGTGTGTGTTTGGTGTGGGACAGGGTGTGTTTTACCTGTGCAGTGTGGCAGGACGGAGTGCATTTTACCTGTGAGGTGTGGGACGGGGTGTGCTTGGTGCGGGATAGGGTGTTTCACCCATGAGGTGTGGGACAGGGCATGTTTCAGATGTGGGACGAGGTGTGTTTGGTGAGGGATAGGGTGTTTTTAATTCATGCAGTGTGGGACAGAGTGTGTTTGGCGGGGGGTTGGGTCTTTACCAGTGTGGTGTGGAATGGAGTGCGTTTCACCTGGGAGGTGTAGGAAGGGGTGTGTTTGGTGCGGGATAGGGTGTGTTTCAATTGTGAGGTGCGGAATGTAGTGTGTTTGGTGTGGGATGGGGTGTATTTGGTGTGGGATAGGGTATTTTTTACCTATGAGGTGCAGGACAAGGGTTTGTTTCACCCGTGAGGTGAAGGACAGAGTGTGTTTGGTGAAAGACGGGGTGTGCTTTACCTGTGAGATGAAGGACGGGGTGTGTTTGGTGTGGGACAGGGTGCGTTTCACCCATGAGGTGTGGGACAGAGTGTGTTTGGTGCGGGATAGGGTGTTTTTCACCCGTGAGGTGTGAGACGGGGTGTTTTTCACCTGTGAGGTGCGGGATGGGGTGTGTTTGTTGTGGTACTGGGTGTGGCTGGTGCAGGATGGGGTGCATTTTACCTGTGAGATGTGGGACGGGGTCTTGTCCACCTCCTGGTCTGTTTCGTTTTTGTCGCTCAGGAGTCCCTGCACCTGGTACTCGAGCACGTAGCTGTCGATGAAGCGCTCCAGCTCTTCGATCTCCTGTGAGCGCGTGCTTCCCGCCTCTGATGACGCTGACGCTACCGATGAGCTCTCCATGGCAACCAGCCCAGTAGGGGGAGGGAGGGAGGGGAGCTGTGGGCGGGGCAAAGAGGAAAAAAAGTTTTTAGTAATGTAAAAAAATGTGAATTGACATTTCAAATGGAGAATTTAAATTTTCCAATATATTTTTATGATTATTCACAATGATTTTGATGAAACAATGATTTCATATGACATTCAAGAGTACGTTTTAAAATCTAATATTAGATACTTTTTAACAAAAACAAGACAAACATGTTCATGCCCAGCATACTGGTTGATGACAGGCAGGACAGTAAGCTCTGATGATCTGGAGCTCACTTTGCTGTCAGTACAGATCAGTCACATCAACCACCAACTGAGACTCATTCAGCCTGCAACACACTGTAGTTCACCTGCTCCACCAGTGAAGGCAGCAGAGAAACAGAGAGCCACAAACACAATCAAATTCATAAAGCCCAGTCTGCTTCTGCTTTACCAGTCCATCTGTCTCTCATCTTTCACCTCTATATACTTGCATGCTGATTTATTATTGTGATATTACAGATTTCCTCCCTAAACGCAACATAAAAAATGAGCTGTGGCTAAATTACTCCATTGGGTTTTGCATTACATAATCATGCCCTGCTTACATCAGGTGACAG